>JBAMHZ010000103.1:4975383-4988015 GCA_037177395.1 Alpinia galanga | reverse complement strand
ACTCTGAAGTCAAGATTTGGTGAGCAAAAGATCAAACGGTTGGGTGGGCCAAATTTTGGCAGCAGGTAACTTCTCTTGAGTGGAGTAGTGAGGACGCGCTCTCTAAGAGAGAGCATTAGGCGTCAGTCCAATCTAAGGTTTCGTGGAAACTTAAGGTCGAGACCTGATAGCTGGCATCACTATCGATCATATGTTGTGTTAATTTCTGTGATGCAAGTACATCTAAACCTCTAAAGAAAATCTAGGCGATTGGAGCAAGGTTCAAATGACGCCTGGATCCATCCAAGGATTCAAGTGCCCAAAAGGGTTCCAGGCAACTCGATCATCTCTAGACGCCCAGAATAGGATAAAGCTCGGCTCCAGGCACCCAGAGGGACTTCTAGGCGCCCAGATAATATTTATGAAAGTAACTTCGAACATAGGCTTCAGATCATTTATTCACGCCATCTACAATGCTCTACAGTGTTAGAAATTTTGATCGTGCAATCGAGGAAGTGCCAGGAGGAGTGTGAGATACTTAGGACTTCTAGACCGACCATCGTACACTTGTTTCTTTATTTCTATATGCTTTATATTTTATCTTTACTTGTGCTTAATTGATAAGGACGGTAAAGTTATTATCGTTTCTTATATCTTTTTTTTGTAAATCGCATCTCTTATCTCCAATGAGAAAGAGACTTTTTATTGTTTGTCCAATGATAGCGATCTCGAGTTGTGAGCCTTGGATTAGCAGTCATTCGCTGTGAACCATGTAAAAACCCTTGTGTTTTTGTCTATTTATCTTCCATTATGTTTTACTCTATTATCGTATTAAAAAAAATTCACTATTCACTCCTCCTTTAGCAAATTACTCGTTCCTACAATTGATATTAGAGCGGGGATGCTCAGATTTGGTGCAACCACCAATTAAGTAATTTTTCCCTCTTTTTTATATAATTTTTATTTATTTCCCGTACTACTAATCCAAGATCTAGTTTTGATACATTTTTAATGTTTTTGTTATACCTCATCAACAGAAGGCTCTTCAATCAGATTAACCGCTGGGGAAGTAGCTCGAGGTAAAATAATCATAACTTTTAACTCAGGTGGAGCAATGAAATACACAACTTACCAAATTAAAGCTCGCTCAAAGACCTACAATTCTAACTGATGATTTTCCCCCCCAAAAAATGTCATCTAATACTCTTCAGGGGCATCGAAGGTTGTAAGGGTTTAATTTTTTTTATTTGTATTTTTTTTTTATATTTGCCATAACATTATAGGAAGATGGAGATATGTTAATTTTATATCCACTAACAATTGATATCAGAGTCATAATCTATATCAAGCTATACACCTTAAATGAAGGAAGTGATACTCATATATATGTCCGGATCAAAAGAACTAGACACCAAGCAAGAAGTCCAGTTGGATTAGGATGATCAAACAACTGACAAAAAGTCCAACTGGATCAGGATGACCAGATAGTTGATAAAAAGACCTAATGGGTTAAGGATTATACATTAAGTAGAGGAAGTCCTTCGAAGATGGATAAACTTGAAGGGGAGCTCAATATGATCCTTTGTTTGATGAAAAAATTGTTGAGAGTATTGACATTAGTAAGATATGAAAAAGATCATATGCTTATAAGATGAAAATATATCTTTATTGGTATGAGACCTTTTGAGTATAATTCAAAAATAAAACTATAAAAACTTAGATCCAAAGTGGACAATATTATACTATTTTAGAAGTATATAAATCTTATTGGAACCGCATTTAGGACTTTCATTGTAGACATTATTACCATGGTGACTAGTCAATAACGGGCTTAATCATCCATTTTAACCCAAAAGAATAAAAAAATTCAGAACATAGTTGATCTTAATCACCAAAAGATTGACCAGATCCGAACCAGTGTATTGATCCACAAAGCTTGCCCACCATGTCAATCTCACATGTTACAGCATTCAATTGGTTCTGCTCGACTCACTTAACTAGAAGGAATATAAGTTGTTGACTACTAACTCTTGATCGTGTCGTGATAAATAAAACAAGTGTATGCATTTTACAATCACACAATAATTAGTAAGCTCTAAACAGAATGCATCTCTTTTTTTTTAATGTAATTTCTAAGGCATTGTTTTCGTGTTTCTACTTTGTAAAGTCCATTCAACCAATTCAGAAATAAAAGACAGTAAAAATTTGAGACGACGTATTCAAGTCTCACGTAGAGACCAAGGATGCTTCAAGCCAAGAACTTGTAAAAGATTCAATACTTCTTTGAACTTGCTCACATTTTTTTTTTCTTCATATGTATTATTTATCAATTTATATGGAATATCAGGCTAAAATAGTATTATTTCAAAGCCTAGTTAATCATCCTTTTCAACAAGCGTTTATGAAGGCTGGTTTAGACTGACCTCATGGTCGAAAGAGACTTCACAAAAGAAAAAAAAGAAAACACTGAAATATCCCTTCTTACAAGTTATATTCCTTTCTTTTCATCGTGTTCAGATGTGACTTGTTATCTTGTGCAAAAGGCGATTCGCTCACCCTCAACGACCAACGCTCCCGCTAACCGGTCCCACAATTAATACAGAGGAGGTAAATCACGAAAAACACTTTGTGTCTAACCAAGAGCTAATACGATAGGAGGACAAACATCCGAAAAGACTTACAGTCCCTGAAGATTGACCCTTGCTCTCTTGTGCAAGTCTATTGCTACGCTAGCCATAAGACTCTCTCGTGGGAACTAAGTTATCTTCATTCATAGCTTCAAGAGTCAAAGACTATTCATGAATTGCTTCATTTTACCTTATATAACATAAAGAATGGAGTAGCTCTGGTTTTAATATTATGTAAAAGCAATAAAAAAAATATCCTTATTTTCCTCCCTCCTGAATAGTTGTTTTCCATGATTGATCAGATTTTAGAAGGTGACTTTTCTAGTCTTTGAATCTCGATCTCACATGGAAATTTTGTGTCCTAACATCTCCTTGGACTGGGCTTCATCTGACTAAAGCCATTCAATGTAAATCTCACAAGTCACAATCAACATAACTAGTCCAATATCCAATTATTATTCTACAGATACATACAAATAATACAACTAGAAAGAAAGATTTCAACCTAACTGCGACACATTGGAAGATAAATATACTCCAACTGATACTCTTATTTTAAATAATTAATAGAATTAATTCAAACATGCTATTATTTCTTAGCCAAAAGCATCCAGATTCCACATTTTAACATGTTACATCCCATATAATGGGTAGTTCTGAAGCATGCATTCTCAAGAAGACTGATTTAGCTATGAGTGATGACAACATGAAATGTTGGTTTTCCTCTTAAAATATAAATAAAATAAAATTTAGACAAAAAAGATTCAAACGTTAGGCAACCCAATACCAAGGAACCAATCCCCATGTAGACCTCAAAAAATAGGCTGGGAAATGATTAAACACTATACGGGAGGGAGGTCTTTGTGCCTCAAGACCTCCCTTATCCACATCTCTTGTTGCTACAGCTAAATTTTTGATAGAAATATTGTATAGTCGATGTGGCTTAATAAAATCGCTTCACGTTCACACAATGTCACAAACAAATAAATTTGATTATCCACATGTACTCTCTAAAGTAGCTAGTTTGATGTCTACTATCTAAATTGTAGTTTCTACAGTATACTAAGAACACATCCAATTCAAAACATTCGCTTGGAAGGGTATCCAGTAAATGTATGAATACAGACACAGAGTAATAGACAGTTACGGTCGGGATAACGGTTTCAGTGTCTAATCATTGGTGAATGTACAAACTACTATGGCTGAACAAGCAATATAGGCCTGACCAAGTTGTATCTGCACAAATGATATACAACTAAATGGTTGGTCTTTGGGTGACAATTTGGTTGAGTTAAGCAACCTTGAGCACACTCAACACAGCATGAATCACATATCATTTTTTTTAACATGAAATCCAGGGAATGAAGTACTAACACTAAGTGTAACTTCTGCTGTTCTCTGCAGCTCTAACTTGAAGGAAATATGGGTGTGCCTGTAAATCATACAAGTCATATTAGCAGTCAGGAAAGTGAGCTAAAACATATTCATTGAATGTAGGAGACTCTCGTTGGAGATTGCATTGGTCTTCACGTTCATACAACAATTAATAGTGATCTGAATAAGCAAGTCTGTCTATGACATAAGAGTTGGAACGGTTCAAACTATGCTAACAGGTTTGGTTAATATCTGAGGTTTTGACAATGGACGAATTGGAAAAGTATTTGATGTCAGTATAAGCATCGCCAGAGTGATGTCATGTATTTCAGCTTCATTTTTAAATTATAGGCCATCCTTGCAACTCTACACTATGAAGAGCATTGAGAGATCTAATCCACACAAGACAAACTTATTCTTTGGCATACTGATCGAAAACAAGGCCAAAAAATCATAAGTATGCCACCTGACTAGAAATTTTTTATAATTTATGAAAATTATGAACTCAACCGTAGATCAGTAGGTCAAAAATGTTCTGAAACTGTCAATGTAGTGCATACTTAAAATTGTTTAAAATCAGTCTCTCTGACAAGTGGATAAATGCAGAATTTTTTATGGAAGCATCTGGATCCTCAAGATGACAGAATAAACAGATGATATTTCAGAAATATTAGCCCAACTCAAAAGCAGAATATGAATACAATAATTAAAGCTGAATATTGAGGATGCCATAGTAAAAATTATAGCTTCCACAGGCTAAAATTAGACTGGATAAGTTTTAAAAGAACTGGACAGTAACATAAACTAAGTTACCATAGCTTCCCTTGCTGTGAGCCTATCTTGGTGGTCATATCGAAGAAGCTTATCAAGAAAATCAATTGCCTGTATGTCAGATACATAAGTAGAATATTTTAACCAAACTAAAAAGTATTGAAAATATATTTATGGGATAAGCCTCGGCAACAGTATCACCACCTCTGGAGAAACTAGATGTTGGTTGTCTGCATTAATGAATTTAGTCCAAGGCTTCCTGTTATGCCTGCGTATTGTAAGGGTAGGAGAAAATACTAGTATAGGTTACACAAAACTAATAAACTTTAGAGTAGAATTTACTGTTTCTCAAATAGATCAACACAAATCACCAAGCTAACATGCATGCGGGGAGAACACAATTTTAAAATTAACCTTCCAACAAGAGCTTCAAGCTGTGGATCAAGCTCTATCTGGTACTTGTTTAAGTAAGCATATAATTCATCTGTTCCAAGCACCTGAAATAAATTACCAGCAGAAAATAGAAATATTTCTGATGTCAATATATTGTACAATCACATTATCAAAATGAACGACAACCACAAGCCATAATAACAGATACACTATAGCAAAATATCAAAGAAATGAAAGAAGAAAAAACAGAGTTTGCATGCATTAGTTTTATAGTTGTGAAAGAAAAGTCTGGCACCCCTAACACGGCTATGAATTATTTAATATTTATATAACGACTAAGGTAAAATATGAAATGAGGGAATGGGCAAAGCAAGTGAACTGAAACACTTAAAACAAGAAGATTAAATTGAATCAATTGATTACTACCTTGGCAATTTTCACAAGTTGGTCATGATTGTCATGCCCATAAAAGAAAGGTTCCTTGCGAAATATCTGCAATCACACAGACTGCAGCATTTAAAATCACAACAGATATGAGAAAGCATCAATTACACATGGAAGAACACCTCAGCAATTAACATGCAGTTCTTGAAACTTGATGTATGAAAGAACCTACCATTCCAGCAAACATACATCCAAGACTCCACATATCCAAGGAATAGTCATAATCCTGTAAATCAACAAGAAGTTCTGGTCCCTTAAAGTACCTAATGTGACAAGATGACAAACGTCCAAATTTCAAAGTATTCAGATAAACAGAAATTTAAAATATATTACTCATGGAATTATAAATAATGTAAAGGGCTAGGAAACGAGTTAGTTGATCACTGTGTGAACCCAACAGCATGAATATAGTGGTGTAGGCTGCACCAACAATGCATAAACTCAGACAGACCTTGATGCCACACGAACATTATACTCCTTGCCTGGATGATAAAACTCGGCAAGCCCCCAATCTATCAACCGAAGCTTCCGAAGCTCATGATCAATCATAACATTGTGAGGCTTGACATCCCGATGCATAATACCTTCTGAATGACAGTAATCTAATGCCTGAAATAATCAAGGAGAAAACACTAGCACTAGCATCAACAATACCTGACAACGTAAAACTGGCATACATAGAGATAGGGTGGGAATTGACTGATGAACTAATATTTATGAAATCTGATTAAGCAAACCATCAAGTTTTTTCTAGATGAAATAAGATAATGATTGATTTGTAATATAGCAGATAGTTAAATGTTGTTAAAATAAGACATGTGACAGCTAGACCAGGAAGGAGAGATTAATAGAGAGAACCTTGAGAAGTTCGAAGATATAGTAGCAAATGTCATAGTCAGACAGTGTAGGGTATAGCACTTTGAAGTCTGTGCTGTTGACAAATTCAAATATCAAGCTAGGGGTCTTAGAATGTTCATCTCTCACAATGTCAAGAAGTTTAACAATATTCGGACCACCACCTAGGTTTTGAAGAATCTTTATCTCTCTTTTAATCTGCAACAGTAGGAAACCAATAACCAAGAAATTTTTAGTTTAAAATATACATGAAGTCTCCATAGATCTGAAGCAATCAAAATAAAACATAGTAAACACTATTCGCAATGGCACATGAAAATGAACACACATTTACTGATGGTTACATCTTGACCCATAGATCTAAAGCAATCAAAATAAAACACAGTAAACATTTTTACAATGGCAGATGAGAATGAACACACAAAATAAATGGCATGATAAATGAGGGGCATATATAGATGATAGATCACCTGAAAGAGTTGGGACTCATGGGTTGTTTCGTATGTATAATAATTAATGCTTTTATTAACAGTAAACTGCTTAACAATGAATTTAAATAGTATAGGTCATTTTCAAGTGACAAAAGTAAAAGCATTATCTAGAATTTTTTTCCTATGAACCTAAAACTCCTATTCTTTGCTACATTGAATATAAACTAAGCAGTAGCAGCAGACAACAATATAATCATTCTCAATCTTACCATCACTCATATTTAAGAATAAGAAAGTTTTTGATAAGAAAGGCCTTCAAGTTATTACTTTCCAACATAGCCAAGAAACATATACACAACTAGCACTTAAATGATTTGCACATCAAATGGTTTCATGGAGCTATAACAATAGAAAAAATGTTATTTCACCCAAGGTTCAACATTCAGAAATCTGTTCTTTAAGTTGAACATTAAGCACTTGTAAAGATGTTCTTCATGAAATAATATTATTTCATCCAAGATTCAACATTAAATGTGCATTATAGAGTCATTTGAAGATTATAAAATTATAGAAGTGAATGGATTTAGAAAGATTAGCAATAAGTTGGATAACAGGGAGAAAGATGAATTACATATCTCCCTCTGCTTTTCTCCCATTTTCCCTGATTACAACAACAACAAAACTTTATCTCACTAGATAGGGTTGGCTATATGACTTTTTCTACACCATTGAGCTCTATCCTTACTCTATCATCATCTATATTTAAATAAATTTTATCGTTGCTAACCAAGTCTTTTTTTTACTTATTTGATTTGATTATTTGTCATAGTTTCACATTGTCTAATTAGAGCATTTATTGATCATTTAAATATATATTTGTACTATTTTAAACATGTCTCCTAAAGTTTTCCATCAATAGATGCAACGTCAACTTTCTCTTTAATACTCTTATTTTTATCTTGTCCATTCTCGTATGTCGTACTTCTCTTAACATTCTTATCTCAATGATTCTCATCTTCTGCTCATGTGTTTGAGTTATGGTCCAACATTTAGCTTCATAACCACCATTTTTGCAAAGCTTCTCTTTAAGTTCTAGAGGTATTTTACGATCACAAAGAACATTTGACGCTCTCCTTTATTTCAACTATCTTCCTTATATTTTATGTAAGATATGTCTCTCAATCTCTCTATTTTTTTACAAAAATTATTCTAAATGCGTAAAACTCTCAGTTACAGATAACTCGTCATCATCTATCTTAACAATTGTCTCATTATATCTAATATTATTAAATTTAAATTTTATATATTATATATTTATTCTATTAAACCTAAATCCTTTCATTTCCAACGTTTCCACTAAGATTCAAGTTTAATATTCACTCGTTCACGTGTCTCATCTATTAAAATAATATTATCTGCAAACAACATACACTATTATACCATGTCTTGGATGTATCCAGTGAATTTATCTATTAGTGTAAAAATATAGGAACTTAGAGTTGATCTTTAATGTAACCCTGTCTTTAGAGGAAACATTTCGGTTAATCCACCTAAAATCTTTACTTTTATAATTACATTCTCATATATATTCTTAATTATTTTAATCATGTACAATTTGCCATGATAACACCTTGACTAAAATCCTACACAATGTTTTCTACGTTTCAACCTTTATTTAACAAGGAGTCAAATTGGATCCTTTGATTAAGAACCTAAACAATGAACAAAATTACTAAACAAAATAAGTCATGTCATCTTTTAGAAAGACAAAATTTGAATTCAGTTTGAAGTTTGAACTCCAAGTAATGGGGAATTCTGGAAATGAACTTCTAGTCTTTACTAGTGGAGACTACAATGGAATATCTAAAGATATTTAATTCTAATTTCATATAATAAATTACCAATGACATTAGTACCTTCTTTTTCTTGACAGGCTTGAGGATCTTAATAATGCAACTCTTATTGTTGGAGACATTTATGCCCTCAAAAACCTCACTATATTTCCCTCTGCCAACCTTGCGAAGGATGTCATAGTCATCCTGGTTTCTGAGATGAAGTACATACAAAAGGTTAGTAAAGACTCAAAGAAGTGCACAAATTGCATGATGCAAGATTCTTACTAACCAATGGCATCACAATAATTGGCATCTACTCACATATGCAAACACAACAACATTATTCTTGGATGCAATTAATTGAACCACCAAGTTAAAATTATCTTAATAATAAAAGGAAAGTAGATTTTCACAGATGGAGGAAGCAACAAAATATTGCTGTGAGACATATTATATGTAGTTTACATCTTTTAGAAGCTACATAACCAAAAACCGTAGAAACCCTAAAGAGTTTTGACTTTTGTATTTGTCATCCCCCCTAATGCATACTGTGTATTTAACTTTTAAAAGTTTGTTGTTGTAAAAAATTTATTTTACAGATCCTTTTATTTAGAAGAATTAGTTTAATAAGGTAATTTTTTATCGGGTAACTATCCTGTTTAGAGGATACAAGATTTTTCTCTAAATCTGATCCAAGTCATTTTAGGTATAGGATTATTTATTTTTTAAAATAATTTTAAAGTAGTTTCAATTTTTTTGGGATTGGAGTCTGACCTCAATCACACATCATAATCAATTTAATAATATTCCTTTTAATGATTTTTGTTATCTGTATGATATTGTGGTTTCCTTCTCAATTTAATAATATGAGCACCACCTTCACCAAGCTTTCCTGCTTTGCACTATGGAAAAAGTACATAGTAAATTCTGATGTTGATATTAAGCACAATAGTCGTGAAGGTATCAATGTTGTTGATGTATTTGTGTTCAAATATCTTTGTTGCCAACCAGTTCTTCACTTAAATTCCTTCAAAATTGGCGTTATTCACTTAAACACCTTCAAATTTGGTGTTACATCTATGTCTTGTGCGAAAATAGATACAAGTATTCCCTCTGGCCTTGACTACCTTCCCTTTCTAAATTACGAATTTTTTAGGAGAACTTTCGCACCGGGTTACAGTTAGACAGCATGTAAACCTTATAATATTTTACTTCTACCTAGCATTCCAATAAGCTAACATTTCTTTCACTTTAATTCATGTTTTAAGAATTTAAAGTCATTTGTCATGCCTTGTATTATTACCATTCAGCTTTTCCCTACCAGTTAATTATATTTAAGGAGTACATGGAAGAGTTCAAATACAAGTCCCTGTAGCAGACCCACGAATGTATGTTGCTGAAAAGCACTCACTGCTTACAATATCTAGCAATTGGTTTTATCCTGCAACCAGATTTGCAGACTTCAGACCTATTATCTAGCCAATATGGTATGAACACTGACTTGTTTGGATATAGTCCATATGTACTAAATTAAATGCTTGTTTACCCTCAACCAAAGCATCACGAGTGAATTCAATCATATTCATATGGCGGTACATTCCAAATCTATCTTGTACAACTCCCAATACTTGACAAATTCATTTAATTGTAGACCCTAGCAACTCTAAAAAAATGGTTGATTGATCAAGCTAAGTAAACAAAATTTGTCCTTGTGGGAAATCTTACAGGGGTAATAAAATGATAATCATGACAAACAGATATCGGCCAGTAGCCAATGAAAATAATTCAACAACTTTTACATCCCACTAAGTAGGAACTGGGAACCAACAGATGAATAAATGAAGATAATGCACCTAAGCTAGAAACATCCACGCAAGAAAAACTAATTACTCGTAAAGTGACAGCCTAGGATTGGCAACATGTGACGCCAAAAAAAAAAAAATCTAAACGACCACCAATCAACTATAGGGATAAACGTGAAACATGATGGCGCGACGGATTTAATAAACAACCAATAATCACGACAAGTTAAAGAATCCTCTATATTGATCGATATAGAGTATATCAAATAGGTTCAAAAAGGTTTGATTATTTATCATCATCATAGAGGGGCACGAGGCCTGGCTTACCCCCACTTCAAGGTAAGAGACTCGTAGTCCCAGTACTCCTTCGGCCGTTGGACGTTGACATCGGCGTAGACCCTTGCCTTGGACATTGTTGTGCGGTCGCCGACCTCGCTGATGCCGATCGGGCACCGCGGTGAAGTCGGAGAGCGCGCAGGAGGTGCAGGGAGAGCTACGAGTGAAATGGAAGCGGCGATGGATACGGCGACGGCGAGGAGGATCCGACGATTCGGATTATCTCTCATTCATTCGCCCTCATCTCGCTCGCATCTCTTCCTCGGCCGGCCGCTCCGCTCAATTTCCGTAACTTACGAATTAAGCAACGACCTCGGACTAGGAATTTTACATATACATACTCGTAGTCTCTATTTTTCAAATTTTCTTTTAATTCCCCTCTCGTATTTCTTAAGTTTCAGCTTTCGTACTCGCTTATGATTTATCATAATAATTGATTTTAAAAAATAATAATAAGTATTTTCTTTTCTTCTAATTTCTAATTTTAGTTTTTTTTTAACTGACACCATGTATCCGAACCTTCGGCCCGATTAATCTTTTGAGATGATCAATCCTGCTCCATAGTCCTTTAGGGATGCCTCTTCAACCATTTAGCTGGAAGATGTCGGAGCCCAGCGGATCTCCACCAACCACTTAGGTAAATCAAAGAAGCGCTTGCAGCGCGGATCTTCACCAACCACCTGGGTAAATTAAGAAAGCATTCGCAGCTTCAGCAGATTAACTATCCCTGAAAGGTTGTCCAATGCCAAAGTCATACTTTATCCTCCAAATAAACTCCTGTACAGAGGGTTACTTCTATAGATTTTTTAGAAATTCATCGCTGAATCATATTCAGTAGAGGATCAAACTGTATTCTCTTATGAGATGCCTTACCTTTACTGCCCTTGAACTATTTAAGCAATTTTCAATTACCAATATTAAATGAGATAAGATGGAAACCTTTTAAAACGATAGATAAATATGGGAGCTTGGATTGAAAAGGCCAACATAGCATTAGGTTTGTTATTTGTTATTGACATAATTAGATTAGAATTGCCCAACTTAAGGACATTATTTAGCCAATTTCTATCTATAAAATCAACTCCCTTTGAACTAATTGGAGCATTAAGCCTCGAATCTACTCACTTGCCTTTTTAATAAAATCACTGCACATTAGTATTTTCTTTCCTCCTTCTTCTTCTTGGATGTCTTAGAGAGTTGCTCTTTCTTTTCTTCATCTTTTTGTGACTTTGTGATTCAAAGATGATTAATCAACATCTTTTCTTGCCTATCTTTCTTATCCTCATCGTTCCAACTTTATCTCAAGAACTCACCGATATAATAATCACTGTGAATGGATCTAATTTGGTGGCCGAAACCAGTGACACTTTTATCTGTGCAACTCTCGATTGGTGGCCTCCTGAGAAGTGCAATTACGGTCAATGTCCATGGGGAGAATCTTCCATCCTGAACTTAGTGAGTAGCAAGTCATTATTTTCTATTTTATGCTCCTCCAAAAGTATTAACTATTTTGGTTTGATGAACTCCCTTTAGGACTTGAATCATCCATTCCTTGCCAAAGCCATTCGAGGTAATCATTTTTTTTTATACTTGGAACATCATCGTCGTCAACATTAAATAGCATTATCGGCGTAACCATATTCTTTTCTTCGAATTAAGCATTCGATCCATTGCGAGTGAGACTCGGAGGCACATTGCAAGACCGAGTTTTGTATGGCATGCCTAATTTAGAGCAACCATGCCTCGTCGATTTCAAGGTGGATGGTGACTTATTCAATTTTTCTC
>JBAMHZ010000103.1:4957559-4975283 GCA_037177395.1 Alpinia galanga | reverse complement strand
ATCGAAATTAAATCGTAAAAAATACGATTCAATTCCAATAGATAATAAATTTGAACCGTCAATTCTGGAACCAAAACTGTGATGAACAATTCAATTCGATACTATTAGATGAAGAATCAAAATCGATGATTTTAAAATTGAAATTAACAATTCTAGAACCATGGTCACTCGAGTCCATGTTAGGTGAAATTTGAAAGCCAATGGGTTGATTGAATTGCTGTCAGTTGAGTGGAATTCATGAGACGAATTTATTTAGGTGGAAAGATTGGCACTGGGCGAGATAAAAAGGAAGACGCATAAAGTTAACAGGGAGTAATTACAAACTTGGAAGTGGAGTTCCACCACTCATCGACAATTTTCTACCACTCTTCCTTCTTTTTTTTTATTCTTTTCTTGCGAGAACTCACACTAAGATAATTTTACCTTTTCAAGCAAGTGAACTCACACTAAGATTATGCTTCCTTAGGAGAGATTTCAATTTTTCAGAAAATAGAGGAATCAGGTGTACTCTTTAAGAAAGGGTTGACTAATGAACAGAAACACAATGACACCCTTCACTTCCATGATCAAAAATGGTGTTTACTGATGACATTGGACATAGGAGTGGACAACAAGCAAGGCAATCAATTATCACCGTTTTAATGGATCTCATAAAGTCACACTTGAAGAAGCAAGCACGGTAGTCAATCATTAGTTACGACAAGTATCTCGACCGCATGATGGCTGAGTGACGACCAGTGAAACAAAGCAAAACTTTGTGCTCTAGGCTCGATGGGTGCCAGCCAACATGTCCAAGATGGACTAGGTCTCTCTCCTCACATCTGCATAAACAAACTATGCCCAAGGTGAGAAGAATCTCAAATCATAGGGCACTACTCAAATATCGCAATGGGGTAGAGGGAAGGGGAAAAGAGCTGATGAATGCAAACAATTACAGTGAACAGACAAAAGAGGTCAATAATTATGTCAAATGAGAGTTGTATTGGACAAGCAAGGTATTGTTGATGAGTGAAAAGAATAAGTCACCCCTTTTCTCTTTTCTTTCCCCTCTTCCTCTTTATTCTTTAGTCCAAACGACACCATAAACATAAAATGATAGTCCAGCAAGCACATAACCAGGATATCTCCAAAAGATCTCTCCGACATATGGTGCTCTAATAATTGGGGGATTGAGATGCCATGACAATAAAGATACCAATATTCGGCCCGGAGCCCTTGGATGTCACCGCCATACATAGAATCATCCCAAGAAAATCCATAAAATCTGGACATGCTGCTCAAATTTGCTTTGCAACTAATTTTGTTTGTTATTGCTGCCAACGAAGATATGCAACACGCAAAGCTGCAGAATTATTTTCATTTGCATGCATTAAGATCTAAAACTGAAAGCTCTGATTAGCACTTGAAGGTATGGATGTAGATGGGTTTCTCCAGTTTAATTGCAACCGCCAAAGTTGATCCAAGATTGCAACTCATGTTTCCAGTGGTTTGATTTTGTTTGCGTCCACAGGAACATCAAGCCCCAACCTTTTTAAGGAGTTGAGCATCGCAGGGATGTCTCTGTTTAAGGATTCAGCTAGTGCCTAGAAAGTAACATGGAGGGTTTAGCCAATGTAAGAAAAGCTAGAAGTTATAAGCAAGCGAAATATTTACAGTTACTATCAAAACAGACTTTACTTTTGATTAAAAGTAGACCAATAATTAAAAGACAGTTGATTAAAAGGGTTCAGCTAGAAGTTAGACAGTTGATTAAAAGATTTACTTTTGGAAGGTAGTGAAATTAACCAATAATTAAAGGGGGAAACAAACGGGCAAAAATGGTACAAATAGACCTTCATTGAGAAAACGGCAAACCATGTCATATTTTCAAAAACTCACTATCTTGAAAAAAAAATCAAATAAAAGAAAAAATTGTAGGTTTGCCAAAAAGCTGTACCAAAGGATCTGGATCATTTGCCCTAAAGAAAACAATTTAAGGTAAACATGGGGTTAATGTTTGTTGGAGCTTCGATGAGTTCTGCAAACAAGAGGCTTGTTTGAGGGTTTACTGATAAGGGTGTTTGGAACAATTATGACAAGACAAACTGAAAAATGTTTCAACAAGGGTGGTGCCATGTGTATAACAAGATAAATTACAAAGAAGTTGGCCTGCTTTCTCAGTGTACAAGCTACACCATTATGCTAACCGTTTTTATGCACTTCTTGCAAACCTTGCAAAGAACAAGACTCAAAAATTTACCTCGTCAGATATATGTAGAAGGGTCAAAAACAGCAGAAACCAAATGACCTATGTGTTACATTGATAGAAACTAGCTTCTGCAACTTGAAGTGAGGAATAGGAGACATGCTACTTTCAAGGGACCATGGAAGTATCAATAAACAGAAAGTGTTTCATGATATTCAATTCTACATATCTTCGCTATTTTCTCTTTTGCAGATATTGTATGAATAAATGGCTCTAGCACAGAAAAAAAAAAAAAGAAGAGATTTGAGGTAAAGCAAGGAGAGGTGGCATGTTATTGTTCCTAAACCAAGCTAGGAAAGCTTCTTCAGATTCAACTATTTCAGGTAAAGCATGAAGAACAGGAAAAAAAAAGGTGGATGATACTGGAATAAGAGGTTAGAAATTTAAAATGGCATAGTGAGAGTTGAGTCAATATCTCATCCAGATTACCTGTTTGTTTTCCTTGTTTTGTATCTTCATAACGTCCAATGGCCATTGACTAACCAGTTTCTGCAGTTCGTCTGCTACTTGTTTTTTGGATTCTGGTAGATTCTGTAAAGCATGGAACAGGTGTCGCTTACAATTAGAAATAATTTTATTCCGGAAAAACACAAAAAAAGAGAAAAAAGAAAGACTTAAAATTGAAGGTAAAAAAGTTTTGGTACTTTACTAATAATTTGTGGTTCACATAATTGTTTTCTTTCAAAAATTTAAACTGTAGCTTGAATTTCGGTTACAAATTTGAAGGAAAATAAAATTTCTAAAAAAGAGTCACTCAATCAATGATTACTTTTGAATGAAGTACAATCTCACATAAATGATGAAAAGGCAATAAGAACATCACTAAAACTTTCCACATCTTTTCTTAGATAAATTTACTAGAGAATTACTGTCAGAAGCACATGTCTCAGACTACAAATATTGGCTTGAAGTCAAAAGAGTATTCGTTAGGATACATCCTCAAGAGTGTATGATAGGCATGGCTTCAACCAATTGTTATCTTTGGCCAACAAACTACAATGTAAAAATAAATTAGGATATTTTATCTGAACAAAAGTGATCTAAAGTAGATCAAACCTGGCAAAGGAGATGAATAGTAGCAGCAGCACTCTCTGGGTTATGTTCAAGTAGATATCCCTGCAATATTTTATGAAAAAAGTCAATAAACTAAGTTCATCCCCCCAAAATATAAAACCATAATAAAATAGACACAATATTTGTTAGTATTAAAATTACTGAATAAAAGAGGAAGCAATTTTACTCTTGGAAGAAAAATTATCCATGATTCAAAAGCTAAGTAATAGCAGAAGTCATTAAATAATTTTGAAAAGGAAACTTAAATAAGAAAAGCCCTAGATTTGTTAAAATTAACTATGCCACATTAGTTAGAAACAATGATTGGTACCAACAAACTTGTTTATTCACCATGGCCCTAGTTATTTTTCTAATCAAATAAAAATGAAGTACAAGACAATGCAAAATCAAACAGAGAGAAAGCAATTTAAAAAGAATGCCCATGAGATCTTCATATGTTTAAAATCTTGGGACATCTTTCTCTTTGGTACTGTTTCTATCTCTCAAGTTTTTAGTAATTTGTAAAGTTTCATTCTACAATTTGTTTTTCTTAGATCAACAGTCAGTAATATAATGGTAGATCAAGATGCAATAGTTGCAACATATCACATAGAGAACAATATTAGTTTCTTTTATGTACTTCCTCCTCTCAAGGTTCAAAAGCTTGATGCTTTGACTGAACCACACTATTTCGGTGTCATGCCAATATTTCAGTGCATAGTGCTGGTAATAGATTAGAGTTGAAGAAGGATATGAAGTATAGAAAGAGATATTATCTAATCTGAGAGTGGTTTTAAATCTTGTATCATTTCGAGCGAAATGGTCGAAACATATCATTCTGCTAAATTACCGAAACTCGATACCACTCGGCATAAACAATGTCTCCTTCCTTTGATTCATCTCCTTTCTCCTTCAAACTCTAATTTGTCTTTGGCGTCGTGCATTGGAGTGTCAACACAATACTGGAATAATATCATTCTAATCAAAAATCGAAACTAGGGCATGGCTCAGATTTTAACCATTGGTGCCGAATGGTATCGAGTTTGTTATTTACTAGAATAATACTTTTCAACCGTTTCTCCTAGCACAGTATGAGATTTCAAACCATGCCTCCTCTAACTTCCTTATTCTTCCTTTTACTCTCTATTTTTTCCTTTTTTTTGACAATCAAATTTGGTTATAATAGGCAAAAATTGGGCAAATTCAGCTGATTTTCATTTTCTAAATAACACAAAAGCATCTGACATGATAATTTCATAAAACAGTATGAATTAAATCAGATAATACTTACAAAAATTGAATGATACTGTGAAGTTACAAGAAACTGGTTGTCCGTTGAACAGATTAGAAGTACACTGACCATACATAACTGTAGGTCACACCAATAATATACAAGTACAAACAAACAATAATAAAGATAGTTACCTTAGCACAAGAAAACCCACTCACAACTGTATATCCTTCCCAAGATTTTGCCCTCAGCTTCTCAATTTTCCAAATAGATTGAGCATCTCCTGTGTAAACAAAATCAAAGGTAATTAATATAGACAAACATCTAATGCAAATATAACAAAATCAGTGTTATCAGAATCACAGATTCTATGTTTACATCATGTGATTTGATTAAAATTGGTGGGGTTAATCAGAAGTGGTCAAGAAAATCAAAATAGTAGACTCCATACAAATAGGTCTGACTAACAAAGCAGTCTGATTTGGTAGAAAGAATTAATGAGCCAAAAAAAAATATATCAAAATAAATATATAAACAATAATTTAGGGTTAGACCACATCTCGTTTGGTCCCATGTCCCTCTTCATGTGATTGATTCCACGAAGTCACAGCTCTACCAGACAAATCAACCTTTAATTGCCATCATTGCTGATGATCAATATCAGCCATCACCACTTGCAATAAAATTGACCTCCACAGACGATCGATGTCAGCTTTATTATTAACCATAGTATGGTCTGAAATAAGATATTCTTTCTTTCAGCTTTAATAAGATAGGATATTTGTCGACTTATTAATGTGTTTAATAATTTGATAGACTTATGATTTGCAAAAATAACAAAACAATCTATGATTTGAACATCGATTCAGTAACCTTGAACAAAATGATCTCAAAGTATCATGCTTCAGATTATATATATATATATATATATTAAAATGATCCCATGGTATCATGCTTCAGATATATAAATAGTGGTTTCCTGAAGTCCTACAAAAATAAATAGTCCCTTCAAGAGCTTATCCAAGCAAAAAAAGATCAACAAAAATTGAGTCTTTTAGAAACCTGCT
The DNA here is from genome assembly GCA_037177395.1 of Alpinia galanga. Classification (NCBI taxonomy): domain Eukaryota; kingdom Viridiplantae; phylum Streptophyta; class Magnoliopsida; order Zingiberales; family Zingiberaceae; genus Alpinia; species Alpinia galanga. Next base: position 4,969,687 of record JBAMHZ010000103.1, on the reverse strand, counting down.
AAAGAAACATAGAAAGGAAGCAAAAAAGAGAACGTGTGTTTGTTTGTAAAGCGTGAAGTAGACGTGAGGAAATAGACCACCCCCACCCACCCAAAAAAAAAAAGAGATTTTTAGTAAAAAAATAACAGTAATGAACACTATATTTGTCCATGAGAATTCAAAATCAGTAAATTGGAGAAGCGTTTGGAACATTACTCCACCCTTGCTCTAAAAAGCAGTTTTATTTTAGTTATTCTAACATCACTTTGAATAGCTAATCCAAATTGAATCACATTGGTGCAGGAAATATAGGCACATCTGTTACTCATATGGATAATGAAAAGGTAGAATCATTACCAATTTTTGCAGCAAATTCCATCCAAATATCAAATGTTGATGGGCGAAGTTTTACCCTAGCACTGAGAAACTTTGCTGCATACTTGGAGATGAGATCCCAATTATTGGTGTTGTAACAGATGCTGTAGCCAGCCACCAGACAATTTGTTGAAAAATATATATTTAAAGAAATATGTGAAGAATCATATATCCAAAAAATAAAAGTTAGATATTAGAAGAAACTAAAATTCTAAGAGATTTAAATGGAAATATGTACCAGGAATTATAATTTATTTACAGGGAGTTATTTAGCTTTACAAGAAATGACAAGCTTGAACAAAGAGATAGAGTCAGCTATACGTCATACACTAATATCAAATATTCTGCCCTCCATTGTAATCAATACAGATTTAACAGCTACAGGGATTTAAATAATTTTCTCTTACTCCAACCATGTAGTATTCTACATTTAATTTTCACTGAAGATGTAACTGGAACTGCCCTCTGGGTGTTCTTCCAACAAATTGGCATAATGCCATTCTCGTGGGTCTTGCCAATTGCTTTTTACTAAAACATTGCTTAACTATGACAACTGGAGTTAAGCCTTGTGACAGAAGCTTAGAGTTACTGGTTAACATAATACTATTGTCTATTCCTTTTTTGTTTTAATTTGCACAGTATCACCTTTCTGGTGTTTCCTCATATAATAAGTTAGAAAACAAAATTCATCCTTTCAATTAAACTGGAAATCAAGCACCATGCAAAACTTTGTCAGCTGATTATTATTTCTTCAATTTAATAGTTCCCAAATAACAAGAATTCTTCCCATCTGTTCAGCTCAATAATATAATCATGTGTTTAAGGCTCGTATTGTCTGCTGAAATATGATATTTAAGATGCTATTTTTATCTTCGTATCCACTGTCATTGTGTAGCTAAATTGAGTTGGGGAAAAAGTACAGGAGAATTGAACAGTCGACCTTAACTAAGATAAATAAACTGTGTATATATCATGGTATGTAAAAGCAAGTAGAACCATGACCAGCAGAAATTGCAGCCAAGAAAAAAATGCTCATGGCAAAAACCCCACTTGGGCTGTATATTCAGTTACCTAGGGATATTTTATAATGAACAGCATAACAGCTGCATATGGTTGCATATGGAATTGCAATTCAAAAATAAATAGATAAATATCTTATATGGATTGATTTCACATATTGATTAATATTGGTTGTTATATTTCATATGTTTTTCTGTTTTTTATTGTACTATGATCACCATATTTTGTTGTATAAAGAAGTATGAATTCGATGGTTAGATTATGGTTTAAAATTTCAACCCGTACCGAGATTTTGATCCACGACTAGAACAATGCGATTTCAGTATCATATCGCATCGTGTCAATATGATTTTGGTACTTTTTAAATATAAATTATATTAATTAAAAATAAAATTTTAATATTAAAAAAAAATAAAAAAAAGGAAAAAAAAATTGAAAAAAATAATTATAATAAAAAAAATATTATAATAGTGTGACTAATTTAATTAGTTTCAATTGTACAGATTAAAAAAACTAAAATAAAATTTAATAATAGAAATATTATTATTAATAATATATAAATAAATAAATTTATGAAATACTTTTAAATTAATGAAATAATTTTATTAGATTATGAAACTATAGATAGGAATTGAATGAAGCTATTAACTTAAATTTTTATTAACAACCTAATGTTCTAATTGATTTGTCACTGCGCTCACCTCGGCTCACTCGTCGTTCCTCCGCGGAGGCCATTCCTAGGATGGCCGCCTAAAGCCTTCGAGATCTTGCGGAGTCCGCCACGAGGCTTTGCAGCCTCACGGAGGCTACCATGGCTCCACAACCATGACCTCGCATAGGCTACCACGACTCCGATGTGTCGGTATTGGTATCGATGCAGGGCCGAGGGCGAAACAATAAATTTCGCCCATATCACCTGACATGGCTCGAGATTTTAAACTATGGCTAGATCAATATATTTTATTAGATATTAGTTATCTTTTATCAATATAAATGTTTTTAATATTGTTAAAAAAAAAGTTTGCATATTCCCAAATATGTTCCTGCTCATCGCATGTGCACTATGTTCAGTGGGTCACATACTGGTCGCATGCTTTTTGAAACCAAACAGATTCTTATGACCCTTTTCTTTCTACCAGTAAATTAGTAAAATAATGACGTCATGAGAAATCTCCTCTTTACAATGGTTAAACCTTATAATAAGAGGCAACATAAGAATACTGTGGCATGACCTCAGACTTGCCATTTTGACCTAGAATGATAACAGAAATTGTGTACTAGCATACCTGAATACTTTGTCTGCTGTACCTGCTTGAAGTGGCAATGAGTTCCTTTCTAGAGTCCGCATAATCTTTACCATAAGCTGATTGTCATTGTGCTCCTTGGCATATGACTGTAGCAAAAGATTTCTCAAGCAAACAAAGTAATAAACCAAACCCAGTAAGGGCATTGCGTACCAGTAAATAATGAGCAGAACCAATGCTTGGAGATAAACCGTAGACATTGTGCTTCCATAAAGTCTTTAACCCTGCAGATGCCATGCTAGTTACCTCCCAAAGGTTGGTCAAACTGCTTAAAAATACATTTTTCAGCAGTTTCTCTAATTTTATATCACTTCCCATAATTCTTCCCTCCTAAACATCAGTACTGCATTAATAATATGCATGAATAATGCAATTTCTTATAACACCACGAACCAAAAAAATATTTAAAATATTATATCACTAATCCCCATCATAAGCATAGCATAAACCAGACTAAGAAAAATACACCTGCTTTGACTCTTTTATTTAGTTTCATCAACCAACACTCCATTTAACTTGATTTAGAAACTCAAGAGCCTTCGTTGTTACCTCCACCATTGTCACCATTTCATTGAAATATATGCAACATATTGCAGACTGGAGTATGTCTAATGAATCCCTTTGGATATGTGCACAAAGAATAAAGATAAAAGAATGTTGCATTTTATTCACAGGCCAATTTATGTTGAGATTCATAACCTTAGGAGGACTTGAACCTAAGGATGTAAATGTCTACCTCTGTGCATTTTATAAACCTAAGGATGCATAGCAGACTGTTTCTAAGACTTTAGTTCCTGAAAATTTGAATCACATTTTATAAATAAAAATGAGTAGCAAATTTACTAGGTGTTCTGGTGTTTGCATTTAACAATCAAATATACTCTAAAAAATTAAAAGTGTTCCCAGACAGAAGATGGATTATACATTAAAGAATTTATTTAAGTCAATAACAAACAAAATTTGAAGACTTCAAGTCTTCACCATCATGGATGGTAGTTATGCAGAAGATATCTAGTAAAACATTTGAAGCACTTGAATGCCATGTGTTAGTGTCAAGCATACCATAATTATGATTGAAGATTAATAGCCTGCAAGTTCATGTAGAGAGCATACCATAATTAAGGGCATTTGCACGAGCACATGCTTCAGCAACCTTCATACAAAGATGACAGTGGAAATTTGAGTGTATCCGAAGGTTGGATAACCTCTGCATCCAATCATAAAATCAATGACCACATAACGTAGCATTTTCAAGCCTTGAGCAATAAACCCTTGAATTTAATCATATCAAATGTATTATGCTAAAGAATGTCTATTAATTTTTCTCTTATTCAACTCAAAATGAGTTTGAGCCTTTTTCAAGCACAACTAAAGCTTATGATTATAACTAAGCCAACTCTATTCAATAAATGAAACGTAACCATCTATAGTTTTCCAAGCATGTTATACATTGAAAAAACAAATAAATTTTACTTTTGTAGAGTTGTTTATGATTGATAAATTATACTAATGCTACAATTCTTATATTACAATTGACAGAGATTACTTAACTTTGACTTAGGTGCCATTTTTAAGAAATTTATTTTTCAACTTGGGTTGTACTTCTAATCTGCGAAATTTTATGTTTAGGATAGTATTCTCTCTTCACCTCATTGTAATAGAATTTGTTTTGTTTAAGGTACCATTCAACCTTACATCTTTTGAGAAACTTTTTCTGTCAATGTAAGAGAAAATAATCTACCTTATTTAAGAACTTTTGGCCTAAGACATTAATCAAAGGGACAAGGATCCACATAAGTCCTTCTAATATTACAACATGTAAATTACAAAAATAAGACCATCATTCTACTAAACAAACTTAAGGAATTGTTTGAGATTTATCCATTTGCAATATAGTTCATAGGTAAAATGTTTATGAATATCTTTCTTTAAGTTTATATGGCCAATATTCAATAGATGGTTATCCAAATTAGCCTAACAAGCTTGAACACTTTGCTAAAATTCCTTAATGGCTCCAATAGATTTATACTTAGCAAACTATACTCATTCAATAGCGATGATGCCATATCAATCAAAATAATCTACTATTTTAATTAGCCAAGCCAAATTATATCAAATCTTATCTGTCAAAACTAGAAACTTCTGCCTTAGCATGTGTACACTTGCAACAAATATTATTCCAAATAATGTGATTGTTGGTAAGGTGCATGTTATCCATTAAGTCATCTAGGGGCATATTCATTAAAAACGGTTCGCACCTATTTCCAATGAATTTAAGTTAGTGTAAATATGCATCTCTCAGGTATCTAACAGTAACAGCATTTCTTCTTGTCGTGCATATCTAAATATATTGACAAGTAATTATTCTTACTAAGTAATGCAATAAACAAAGGTGCAGTAAAAAAATATAATAGAAGATATATTTATTATGTAAATTATAAGATGATAAATATAATGGAAGATATATTTATTATGTAAATTACAATATGATAAATGATGAAAGACTAAGAAACAAACAAAAAAGTTAAACATATGATGGTATTTTTAAAATAAGCTATAATAATACCTAAAAGTTTTGTGAGAAAAATTAATTAAACAGAGAAAAGTTAAATTCATCAACTAATTAATAAAAGTAGATGTTGTGACTTTACAAGAAAATACAAATGTCTCCTGTTGAAGTTGCCACGTGATTCAGACATCATTTAATCAGCGGAGCGGTTGCAGTTGGGATCTCCTTAACAATATTGTCAATAAGCTTTATGTCCATTTTGGATCACCCTTGTTGCAGATTCCAAACATTTTCAATTCTTCTAAAACAATCTAGTTAAATATTCTTTAATGGATCCAATTTATCCTTATATCAAATCTAGTTAAATTTAAGCACACTATTAAAACAAGTTTTTTTTAAATTAATCACATGAGCCTAAAGATGGGCTTGGGCGCATAACTAGGCTTATGTAGAAAGTTGATGTTGGTGCAATCCTACCATAAGTGGTCATGCTCGACTTTGGATTTTGATGTTTCAGCAGAGAGTTTAAGTTAGACCTTATTTATACATTTGATATGTGTTAAGTTGTGTAAGAATTTGATGAGACACATGGATCTCATAGAGATTATGAATCAACGAGGCTTGAGTGTGGATAATGACTTGCACAACCAAGGCAACACACTCAATGGCTTGGAGGTACGATGGATCAAGGAGAAAATTGTATAAAACATCCAAGAGACTTTAGGACAAGAAGTGTTAAGGTAGTGTTAGAGTAACTTATGGAGCTTGACTTGGCACAGCAAGTTAGTTGACTCGGTACATCAAGGTCCACTAGAAATTCAAAAAGGATAAAATGGGAAATTCAAAGGATTGCAGAATAAGGAGCATCAAGATACAACATTAATGGTAGCTAGAATAAGGCGAACTACGTAGATGAAGCTTGAAGGATGCCACGTGGAGCGAGCTAAGGGCTTAGTGCATCCAAGGGATAGAATTTTGTAGGAAACAACTTTAGTAGTAAAGCTAAGCTATGCAAGTTAAGCTCTTGTGCAAACTGTGAAAGTTGAGTGACTTGTATTGATCATTGGGATGATCATAGTCAAAGCTCTAATCAACTTGAGAGTGTTAGTCGACTAGTAAGCTAAGTCAATTAAGGAGTCTAACTCAAGCTTAATGGCTCACTAAAAAAATGCTTTTGTTATGAGCATAGTCAACTAGACAGCTAAGTGATTGAATTCACATTACCAATGTTGATATTGGAATCAAATCAACTACTTGGTGGTTCAATGGCTCACGAAATTATTTCTATTTGGAACCTAGTCGACTAATCAAGTTCAGTAATCTAATGTTTGCATTTAGTCAACTCACTCGGAGAGAAAGCTAGTAATAGCGATATATTTGACTAAAGTTGAACAATGGGATGAGCTAGGGTTTACAATGGATCATTCTACTAAAGGTGGAAGCTAGTTGATTTGCAATAGTCATTGGCAGGTATAAATGAAAGTAATCCAAAGATCAATCAACTAATTGGCAACAAAATAGCAATCTGTAAGTGGTGGCTGAAGACAATAAGGGTAAAGAGATTAAAGCCTATAAAAGAGGAACTTTTAAAGGCTAGTGAAAATATCGATTGTACAATACTTAAAGTCTCTCTCTTGGACTCTTAGTCTAATCCTCTAAGTTTTAATTGTAAAGTTTATTGTTGTAAAAGGTTTCTCCAACTCTAAAGGTTACCCAAAGGAGAAAAATAGTAAGCTTTCAAGAGTGATTCACCTATGAGTTATAGGTCATGAATAGGAATGAGGGTTCTGAGCCACATTACATCCTCGTATTAGTGATTAATATGCGCAAATTGTGTTACTGTCTTATTTCCACTACATAACTTTGTATGGCATTGCTAAAGCATTAACAAGAGTAGAAAGAATTCATTATAGGTCATTTGCTTTTCAGCCCCATCTAATCAATTCCTCGAGGCCTTAACAATTGGTTGATGGAAATGGAAAGTTATACTAAGTTTTAAAACAAAGAATCTGCTAGTAAGGGCACATTGGCATCTAGACCAATGGAAGACGAGGCTTCGCTTCTACTTGCAGAGGTGTCAAGGAGCCAGGTTACAAACAACGTGTTCAGGACTAGAGTAGCAATGGTGGCTGCATTGCAGATTGATGGTAAAAGAAGCAGTTCCAAAACCGGACTAGAGTAGCAGTGGTGGCTGCATTGCAGATTGATGGTAAAAGAGGCAGTTCCAAAACCAGTGTTAAGAAGAAAGGGCCCTCCTCACTATGGTACCGAAGAAGATAAAGGGAAGGCTCACTCCTACAATAGATTCCTCACAGTAGGGAAGAAGGCATCAATCATGGTAAGGATAGTAGAGGAGGTTAGAATTGACTCTAGCAGTGATCTTGATAAAAGAAGATTTATACAAATCGATATGCTGAAGACAGAGAACTCACCACTTGTGTGTGGCAATGATGAAGGTGGAGATCTTGCATAGGAGGCAAAAGTGGGGTAAATATATCATCTTCTGCATGTAGAGGTGGACAGGTTCTAAATCTGGCAGCAGCAGCCGGGATGCCAATGAATTGCAATACTTCAAAATTATATGCTCAGACTGCACCTTCTCAGACAAAGTAGCAATATTTTGGTCTCTCATGGAATGCTGGGTTAGAAACTATGTGCATGACGACTTAGTTATCACAGTATTGATTCTTTAGGAGCATATACCAACTTACTTGGTAGCTACTTAACTGAAATAAGCTCACATGTAGCTTGGACCATAGCCTTATAGTGTACTTCTGGGATCAATCTGACCAACACTTCTTGCTTTTCAAAGAAATTACATTACCTCGAAAAAGAATGTTGTAGCTCAATGTAGACCTACTATCTATGAGAGAGCTCACCCAATCCACATCAATGTATCCTATAATCTGAAGGTACATAGTGAACCATCTCTATACCAAAAAAAAATATCTTAAATTGCCAAAATTCAGTCTCTAAATGTGGATGAAGATCAGCTACAAGTGAAAAAAGTATCCATTTAATTAACTCCATATATCAAAGTATATCCCCTAGCTAGTAATCGAGTTTTTCGCTGATCCACAACATTTGCAGGTGATGTTAACTGCAAATAACTATTTACTTGTGGCCTACAATGAACTTGTCGGACAGTAAGGTACTGACCTTATGTAGCATTCAAACGTAATGCTTGCATCTCTTCCACCATGGTGTGGGTTTGAGAGTGCCTCTGTAACATTCTACATTCTTCGGAATAGAATGTGAAGATAGAGAATAAATGAAAGCAGAATGACTGGTGACAAAAAAAAAAAAAACAGCCCGATGCATCAAGCTCCTGCTAATGCAGAACCCTAAGGAAGCATTTATTATACGCAATCTTATCTTGCATTGCAAAAAGTTGTTTCTGCGACTCGAACCCGTGACCACCAGATCACACAATGATACAACACAAAATAAGAAAGGAATAAGAAGTAGAGCAACTACAAGTACTTTTTCAAAGAGCAATAAGAAGGTCCAAATCAGATGGTGAATCCATAACAAGAGGTAATGTCAAGCAAGCATTAGAGTCTCATTGTTGTCTATTGTAGGCTCATTGAATCAACATGGCGAAGTTTCTAGTATTGATGGTCCTACAAGAGAAGGAATTGGTAAAAGTAATCAAATGAATAATGATGTAGGAAAGGAAAGCACCTCAATCACTAACTTTGAAGTGAATAATGAGTCTAAGAAAAATGAATTCAAAGAAGGTGATATTGATATATACAAGTACATGTTTTAACTTAATAGAATAACAACAGTATTCTTTTGGTGACCGAGAGTAGTCAAGGAGGGCACACTTGATCACTTTAACTGATAGTTTATCTTTGCCAAAAGATAAGTTATGGACAAAAACAAACTCACTCAAATACCTTAGGTGGGTGGAAGATTGAAGATATTGTGAAAAACGAATGTTAAAAGGGCTATAATAAAGGGCATTCGGTTTATTAGGTAGCATGTTGTAAGAACAATATCAAACCAAAAAAATATGGAACCTTTATGTCAATGAAAAATTTTCTTGCAGTTTGACCATTTTGTCTTATAGCTACAAGATTCTATTAAGGTGTATGTGGATAAGTAATGAAAATACTATGGCAAGAGATAAGGGATTGGCAAGAGTCTATTATCACTCCTTAACACCTTGGTAGAAAAACCAAGTCATTCTGATTTCATATCAAAATTTTGATTAAAAAATTTTTTTATAAAAAAGTAGAATAAACTTTAGATCAATCTTTATTAAGAAAAGCTATGTAACTTTTGAAAAATCATCATAACAACTAACAAAGTATTTAAAATCGAATCTGAAACAAATTTGACTAGAACCCCAAAAATATCAGAACAAATTTAAGAAAATAATGTAGAAGCACATTTATAAACACTATCAGGAACATTGACCAAACATATTTTCCTAATTGACAAAGCTCACACTAAAGACTCTTAACATGGGACAAAGTAGAGATCATATTTTGGAGTTTAAAAGGACTCATGCCTAAGGCAGGAGTGAGAATGCTAGGTACTGCTGAGAAGAGTCAGTCATTGATAGAGGCAGTGTGGATAGTTAATACAAACCCAAGACTCATTCGATGTCCATCATTTTCTATGTTTGCAAATCCTGAATGGGAATAGAGTTACCAGTAAAGATTAGAGCTCAATTTAAAGATTTATATAACTTAACTAATTGATAATAAATTCAAAAGAAAAAAAGGCACATAAAGCGCAAAGTCAAAATGGTCAATTAATAGGAATTTTTCCAATGCATTTTGCCAAAGGACAGTCCGATGCACGAAGCTCCTATCATACGGAGTTCCATAAAAATGTCTATTATATGTAGTCCGATGCACGAAACTTCCACCATACGGAGTCCCATAAAAATGTCTATTATATGCAGCCTTACCCTGCTTTGCAAGAAATTATTTTCAAGACTCGAACCCGTGACCTCTATGTCATAAAACAACAATTAAGCCAAGGCTCCTCTAGGTCACGAGGTTGTTTCCAATGCCTTTCACCAATGTGAAAGAATCATTAGCAAGCATGAGACTAGTGGGTAAGTGATGTAAGAGAACAAAATGAGTAAACTATTACTATATATGTGTTTTAAGGCATGCAAGGATATGACAGCAGTGGAAGTACCTCTATAAGTTATGGTACCATCTAATTGAGATGAGGCATTTGATGCAGTATGAAATTGAAGAAGGGGAGTATACCATTCAATGGGACCATTAGTGGTATAGCTAAAGTCAAAATGGAAGCCAAATGGAACATTGTAAGTTACTATAGTTAACTATGTTACATGGTTAATGTGTAGAGGATGACCCCATTAATGTTTAGAGGATGACCTAGTCGATAGTTGGATGGTTTAAAATTTTAATCCGTGCCGAAATTTCAATCCACAACCAGAGCAATACGGTTTCGGTATCGTATCATACCGTACCGATATAGTTTCAGTACTTTTTAAATATAACATATATTAATTAAAAATAAAAGTTTTAATTTAAATATTAAAAATATAAAATATTAATAATTTTTAAAAAAAGAAAAAAATTAATTATCATAGTGAGACTAATTTAATTAGTTTCAATTGTATAGATTAAAAAACAAAATATGATAAAATTTAATAATAGAAATATTATTATTCATAATATATAAATTAATAAATTTATGAAATATTTTCAAATCGATGGGATAATTTTATTAGATTTTGACTAAAATTTTAAATTATAGCTAGGAGTTGTTTGAAATTATTAACCTAAGCTTTTATTAAAAACCTAAGGTTCTCATGTGATTTCTTGTTGCGCTCACCCCCGCACGTTCCTTCGCAGAGGTCGTGCAACCCCACAACGGCCTCCACGATCCGTGGCAGTCATAGTGACCTCGTGACCCTACGGCTATCACCATAACCCCGCAGAGACTGTCGTGGGCCTCCGTAACCCCACGAAGGTTATCGTGACCCTGCGAAGGTTGCCACTGCCTCATGGAGGCTACCACAACTCCTTGACCCCGAGGTGTCGGTGTTGGTACCTATGTCGGACGGCAGACAAAGCGACAAATTTCACCCGTACCGTGCAGCATAGCTCTAGATTTTAAACCATGGATAATTGTGAAGTGTGTATCAATTATCCCCGACATGCCTAAGTTTCCACAATTACATGTGGATATGTCTTGTGTACTAGTAAGACAACAATTTCGCTAATAACCTTCTATACCACACTGAGCACTATCAACAGTAACTAGGTGTTAAGAGTAGATATATCTACTAGAGAGTCTAATGATGTAAGGATCTAGTGGATGTCCTCAACACCCTCACTTCGACATCTAATAGATGTAGAATAGAGATAACTCCTAAAATTTCAGTTTGCGCGGACTCTAGTAAGGTAGAACTATGCAAAAATTGATCAAAACACTCCTAGTGTAGCTCATGTCAAGGTTTTAAATCTCGACCCATATTGAAGTTTCGGTTCACGACCAGAATGATATGGTTTCGATATCGTATCATACTGTATCGATAAATTTCAATAATTTTTAAATATAAAATATATAAATTAAAAATGAAGATTTTAACTTAAATATTAAAAATAAAAAAAAATGACAACAAAAAGGAAAAAATACCAAAAAATTAATTTAATTAATTTCGATTAAATATGATTAAAAAAATAAAATAAATTCTAATAATAATAAAATTATTATTCATAATATATAAAATTAATAAAAATAAATTTTAAAATAATTTATAAAATATTTTTAGATTAATAGGATAATTTTATTAAATTTTAATTGATTTTATTTATTTTATCTGAACTATAATTTGATGAGTTGATTTAAATTATTAACGTATCTTTTCATTAAATTTATTATGTTTGCATACCCCCATAGTCCACATGCTGCCACTGGAACTGTGCGAGGCTAAGGAGACC
>JBAMHZ010000103.1:4941597-4951854 GCA_037177395.1 Alpinia galanga | reverse complement strand
TAATAACAAATGTACATCTATGAATGAGCTTCAACTAAAAAAATTGTACCTTGTCTTGATATTCAAGTCAAAAGTTATTATTTTCAAAAGTAAAGAATTGATATACATCAACACTGCTGTGGTACTGATTTTTAATATTACAGTAATGCTAATATTTAAAAATTAGTACTATTATGATGTTGATTTAATCAGTACCATGTATGATGTTGATAAAAATTAGTATCACTATGACATGCTATCATGCTGATTTTTTATGAGCATCAACATAAGATTCTTATGAGAAGAAAAAAAAAAGTTTTACGCAAGAGAGAAGAAAAAGTCGCCATTGGCAAAGGATAAGTGCATTTTTTTTAATTTTAAAAACAATGTGTAAAATTTAATTACTCTACAAGCGCACTTTGTTAAATTGTTGAATATTAAAATTCAGGAAGATTAAAAAAATGAGGGTGAGAAAATAAAAAACATATATATAAGAAATTATTAATTATATATAATTTACTATAATAGATTATATTACGTCAACGTGACAGCCAAGTCCAGACCATACCTCGCATCGCACGTTTCTACCAACTCGACCCAGCAAGCAGATCCACGCCGCATGACTGGAGCAAATTAAATCTCCAATTCCCCTTAAGGCTCGACACGCGTCCCGCACTTGGTCATCAGCATCAGAACCAAGGGTTGAGATGAGAGGTTTCGTTTCGTATCTGTTAGTGGATGTAACACTCGATCCGTGTACCCGTCGCCGCCCCCGAAGCCTCCGCCAGCGGAGGTCGTCTCCGACGGAGACTCACACTCACCCAGCAGCGGGACAAATTGGCTGCTATCGGCCGCGCCTTATTCTAATCGTTTCACGTTTCAAATTTATGCGATTCGCTGTCGGGATTTGACGCGATGGTGCCCTGGACATGGGCGGAGTTATTGTTGAACTTTCTGCATCAGTTCGTTGCGGCCTCCCTTTCCCCCTCCCCCTCCCCTTCCTCTTCTCCTCTTCCTACTCCTCGTGGTTGGTGTGTAGTTGACTCCGTCTGAAGCAAACTGCCCCCTTTTTCTTTACTTACTGATTTAATTCGCGGGTTTTGGGGCGTAACCTGCAAGATTTACTCTCAGAATAGCTTTCTTCTGCGCTGAGGGTTGCACTTGAAGGGAATGGCAGGGCGGAGGAGAGAAAAATGGTTTCTTGGGGATGTGGCGGCAGCGGCGGGGGCTGTGGCAGTGGTGCTTCTTGGTCTGGTTCGGCCTTTGGTGGCGTTGAGGCCTCTTAGGGGGATGGATTCTGCTGGTCCTTGGGGTGATGAGGTCCATATCTTTTTTAATAGGTTCCCTTTCTCATGACTATGTAGTTCGGAATGTAAAAGACCAATTTTTAGGTTATTGAGTATTGAGATCCTCGATTATCCTAATCTGGATGATTAAACAGTTAATGCAATGGAGCGCCTTTATATTGCTGTGGTGGTGGGTTGTAGATTTTTTGGCCTAATTTTTGGAGTTACATTCAATCCGAGAGCTTAAAAAATCATTGAGTTTCTGGTCTTTTTGATGCACTAATCAGACACAGGGCATGACCATGCAGGGTAAGACCTGTTAGGACATTATCATACAAGAATTAGAAATTTCAGTCGATATAGGGTTTGGATAACTGCATTAAGCATTTAGGGTGTGGATAATTGGAATAAGTGAGCAATTCTAATTATAAGTTATGTCGTCCACATTAAGTGATCATGAGATGACTCAATCTTGCATCAAACAATTTCATTATGCTTTTATGTTTCAGTTGAGTATGGAGTTTCTTGATTTGAAATTCTAATCTTCCCTATATAAACTTTTTTGTTTTTCATGGCATCTGGTACGGTTAATTTAAACTGTTTATCATATCCTGTCCTTTTTTTTTCATGCTTTGATATGTTATTAGATGTTGGTGGCACATCCCTATTCTCATTATTTTAACTTGTTTGTTCTACTCAATTTTAAAAGATTTATCCTTTCTGATGGCAATTTGAAGTATCAGTAATAGATGATTTGACATTCCAATGTGGTTTTCTTCTAGTCTTTTGATTTCCATAGCATTTGATTCCTTATATCATATTTGGTTACCAAGTAGCAACAACTCATATATTTGTTGTATGCTACTTTAATTATTATTTATTATGTACCTGCTAAACCTTCATTAATCCTTTGGGATGTAGTATTGAAATAGTCAACAATTTGGTACACCAAAAATTTTGACTTGCATCACCTATAAATTGCCTGTATTAAATTATATAAGATTACTCATATTTTACAATTTTGTTCCCCAAAGTAAACAGGTGACTTGTAATCATCACTTAGTTTTCCATGGTCAATTGTTATGAATCTGGCTCTCGTACTAGGACATTATGTAATTGAGGAAGAGCAAGGCGCTGCAAGGAGGGTGGAAAAATTAGTTGATTGAATAGGTAAGTACTGATTACTGTAGAAAGCAAAGTAGTTATAAACTTGGTGTCAAGGCCTGTTAGCATCTTCTTTTTAGGACGGAATGAAATCTCTTCTTCTTAGTCCATAATATCACAGCCAAAAAATAACTTCGAAAATATCTAAATGTGGTTACTGACATGTACGTAACTAGTATTATGTATCCTTAGTCAGATACTTATCACCTAATAGTCTCAAAATTTTCTATCCATAAACTAAAATCCATCATGGAAAACCTACTAACTATAGGACCTTTCATAAGGCTTTATCTGCTTGCTATTTTGTGACTTGAACAAGAGCATATTGAACAATTTCCTATTTTAAGCAATTCTCCACTTATTAAATCAGTATTATCCTAAAGTGGTCATCGAGATCTTGCTATTTGCTCTATGTTTTAGATGCTTTAAAATTATCCTATATACCCACTTAGTTGGTTTGACAATCTTTTTTAACCAGCTAGGATATTTCATACATTTATGCTACACTACGTATCATCTATGGGACAAAAGAAATAACATGATTTCCCAAATCTATTGCCATTTTTGTGCCTTGAGCTTTTATTCCTCTCTTAGTCTTATCTGCTAGTGCTCTTTAGAATTACCCAAGACATAGATAATTAGTAGCCTTAGATTAGTTATTCCTCTCCCAACTTGTATAAGCTGAAATTATCCAATAAGCTATTTGAGTTTGTTATATAGAAGAAAATAATAATATGTGTTAGGGCATTACTATATTTTCATTGGTTAGGTCATGTGCAAATCAGTCATCATCATCAGTGTCCTTCCTAGAGATATTTTTTAATACTGAATGCTTAGTTGTACTTATCGAGGAAACAACCTCTTGTAATGCAGGGTAAACTTACATACAATAGATCCTTCTATGGGCATTGACGGAAGCTTTGTGCATCAGGAAAACTTAGTTGTACTCATCAAGCTTGTATAACTATTGTAATTACTTTTTGTGACCTTTAGGTAGTAGCTTCTTTAGAGCCACATGAGAATATTCAGCCCTGGCCTTAATTCTTAACCTGGAAACTGCATGCATCCATCCAAACAACTGTCTGCCTTCCAATTTTTGAGGACACCAAGAAGGATCTTGAAGAACTTGAGTTACTAAGAAAGCATCTTTCTTAAACTGTATCTATTGCAGACTTGAGATAAGAAACCAGGAAGTGAGAATATGTTTAGTTCTTCAATGGGTGTAGCTTGAAGCCCTTGGTTTTCACAATACTTCTATTCATGAACTGCATAACATATTTTTAACATGATATAAGTTATGAACTTTCCACACTTTGTATGTAATATTCTATAGTCATCTTGTGTGCTTATTTTGTGTTTTCAGTTATATGACAGAAACAAATTATCACTTTCTGGTTTGTTTATGGTCATATTTACCTTCTTGCAGAGGCTTTTCTTGAGAAGACATGAGAGTGATGCCAATGCTTATTCATCATGGAATATCACTGGAACATACAGAGGTTTGTATCCCATTCTTGTTTCCCAAGACGTACTGTGAACCATGTCATGCTAGTTAAAATGAATATATCACTTTCTGCCTTTGGTTGAATATTGTTTATTGCAGTTGCTTCATTGACATTCATCTTATTGTTATATTTCCCAACTTGAGATTAATGGTATAATTAAAATTCACTGTGGTCACATCCCTCTCTCATAATAGATTTAAAACTTGTTTATTTTTCTTGCATTTATAATCATTAATGTCCAGTTTTGTCTTGGTAGAATTGAATCAAATCAATTTATGCTGAATTTTCTCTAAAAATGTCTCATTTTTCTTTGAGCCACTTTATATTTATTTGTATTCGAATTGCTCAATAGAGAAAAATATTCAATAGGTATGGAGATAATAGAAATTTAATCTAGTTTTTTGAGGTTTCATTATATTTTTGCGTCCTTGATTAATGTGAATGTAGATCAATGTTGCTGTTTAGGATATTCTCAAGTTGAGAATTTCCTACTTTTATAATTAGTTTGCTACACTGAGGCATGCTATCCTTTTAGTTTCTTCTTTTCTTTTTCTCCTCATGAATCTTGATTATTCTTATAGTGCTATGCAGGAAGATGGAATTTGGTAGAGACCACCAATGTATCCTCTAGGCTTTTTGATTTTGGGAAATCTGATGGTGTATCAGTTTTAGAGTTGGTGAGTACGCCCACAAAGATAAGTGGTGTACACTACATTCAGGTAAAAATACATCTATTAATTGTTTTAGGCCTTGTCTTCTTGCGTGTTGGTTATTATCACCATAAATTGTTCTTTCCCTAAGGCTTACAAAATTATTCATTTGTATTTTTTTACTTTCCTTTGATAGTGTTTATCTGAAATTAGATTATTAGATACCATATGTTTGATTTATTATATTTTTATTATTTGAATATCTTGTTAAACATGTTTATATTACTTGAGTAATAGTTTTATAGTTTTTGATTCATAAATAGTGTTTGTATGTCATTGACATCTGTTTTTAATGTTATACTTTCTGGAACTTGTGCATGAACAATGCCAAAATAGCTATTTAAATAATTGTGCTGTAGTAGCATAGCACTTCATTTCACTATCTTTGGCAAACTCTCCCAGCACTATGTTAGCTGGAACTGCAGTGGTGTTTTTCAATGCACTACAAACCTAGTCACCTCACATACTTCAGTAAATCACTGGCATGCTCCTAATCCAGTTTGTCAGTAGTTGGAAAGCTTTTGATAGACCGCCTTAGTCTAGTTTCACAATAATCCATGCCAAACCAACTAAAAGGATCAATCAAGAAATTGTAGACTTTCACTATCTTGGATCATTACCTCAACACTGCTAGTTTTGCTCATGTTTTGTAATGGCAGGGGGCAGTTACTTTCTATGATGTGTTTGACAATGGACATGATCATGGATTTGCTAAGATGAGAGTAGAAGGTGTCTACATTTGGCCCTTTAGACAACTTCGAATGGTAGCTAGCAGGTAAATTTACCGATAAGTCCCCTTTTCTCTCCCATATTGTAATATAGTGCTGTAGTAGTATTCACTAATGATACTGATGTTCTTGTGCTAAATTTTTTAATGTTCCTGTGGTAATTTGGATACTTAGATAATCTCGGCTTATGAAGGTTCTAGCATCCACAATCCATGTTCTAGTTCCAATGTCATATCTTTTAATAGAAATTCCTCTGGATGCTGAAGTTTATTATTCACAGATTATCACCTGCTAACAGCTTTCATTTCTTATATGAACACTGGATTGTTCCATATTTGTTTCTCTGAAAATTTGAGTCTGGCACTCGGGGTGGAGTAACTAGCCACCTTTGTGTTGATATTGAAATGCATAAAGGATTGGTTCTCCCCAAATAATTGGGGGCCTTGGGGCAAACACAACTTGATGATGGTGGCGATGACAAAGAATTGACTCCAATGGGTTTAGTTTCAATTAATATGACTAAATAAGCATATTGTTGAGACTTTTACGGTGAGTACATTTCTTTGGTGTGTGAGCTTTGAATGAAGAGTACAACTCAACCTTCCATGTTACTTTCTTGGTCCTTTTTCACCATGGAACTTTTGGCTCTGCTAATTGCAATCTATCCTGGATGGTAATGTGTATATTGCCTTTCTAGTGAAGTCTTCTTTCACAAAGCAGAATCTACTTTTTGAAGCTAGTTAACCTAGCTTGATGTTTTGGTGCCTTTCCTTCTTAGTATCATAGTATCAATGACACAATTACCTTCATTCCATGTACTAGAGCAATTTAGTACCAGGATGCTTTTGCCAGCAAAAACACAAGGAAGGAGGGTATACGTCAGAAACTCTAAAATTGCTCTATGCTGGCTACTTACGTACATACTCAAATAGTCAGCCTATAGTTAATATGATGTATGGGAATATACATATCTGCTGTGAATAATCCAATTTCTCTACTTCTCCATCTCTGCATATTTATTCTGAATAATATTTTTACAATTTTAATTTTTTGCTTTTACTCCTTTTGTGGAACTGAATTCTGGATTAATTACTGTCTACTAATTGTATCTTGATATTGTTTTGAAACTAAAGTGACTTACCTTTTTTTACAGTCGAGCAGATGGCAAGTCTATTCGAGAAGAGGATTACTTTTTATCCAATCCATATTACTTGGTAACTATTTCATATTCATTACAAAAAGTTCACATTTTATTTTCTCATGTATTATTAAAACTTCTAAGTGAGGACAGTTTGATATAGTGCTTTTTGTTTATGCTAATACTCTTTTTAGTATCAGTTTTTCTTTTAGCTTTACTGATGCCATGGTGAATTTGAATATTCAATAGATTCATAGAGTTATTTCATTTATCCTACAACTGCTGAGTTACCTTGTTGTATAATTTAATCTGATAGGACAGTCACAGGAGGGTTGCAATTGAGATTTTCTTTTAATGCTGTGCCTTCTGGTTGCTATAGATATCGCAGCAAATAAATTAGCTGGGAATTTCTGTTAGGTTACTCGTCCAATTTAAACTGATGGAATAGTTTCATAGGAGGGTTGTGATTGAAGTCTTCTTTTAATGCTTTGGCTACCTGATGCCGTTCATGCCCCAGAAAATAAATTGTGGGAAGTTATTCTACTTAATTCCTACTACTGAATTTGTAGCAGTTCTACTAGACAAATTGCTAGAATGTTACTTTGTCTGTTCATGTGTTATTTTTCTTCGTTGATGATAATCTCAAGTGATTCTACAGAATTAATTATCCACAACATTTTACCTTTGAACCTAGGGTCACTTTTTCTCCTTATAGATTTAAGCAGCTTTTCTAATTATGTCTCAGGTGTTGTGCATTTATTTTATTTTAGAAGTTTATTTATTTATTTATGATTTATTAGTATTCTAAGATAGATGTATGGAGTTACTAGAAAGCATGAAATTGGAAAGAAAATACTACTCTCTCTATCTCAGGAAGAGTCATTCTCCACTTTTTCACACTTCTTAAACTACCAATTTATACGATTACCTTATGAAAAAAATTAAAACTATATACCTAAATTGCCTCATTCTTCATCTTTATCTCTCCCCCCTCAAAAGTAGAGCCTATTTTAACTTTGTTGGAAAAATTGGAAGATAGTAATTTTAGTTATCTTGGTATCTAAGAACAACAAATGATATGCAATTGAAATAGTGGGAGAAAGTAATAGGATGTAGCTCTAATGTATGATAAATTAAGAGAAAATAATTTGAGATAGTATAAATATTTTCAAAGCCGAGCAATAGATTCTGTTAAAAGAGTTGAATTAGCTAGTGATAGCTTTAAGACAGAGGGAGACCAAAAAGCTAATCTATTTGTGAAACAATGAGAGTAGTAGATCAAGTAGATGTAGCTTTTGTATGATAAATTGAGAGAAAATAGATTGGGATGGTATAAATATTTTCAACAACAATAACAATCAAGTTTTATCCCACTAGATGGGATCAGCTATATAGATCCTTTTAGGTCATTAGACTATATTCTCTACTATATCATCGTCTATATTTAAATAAATTTTATATTATTTTATTGTTACTAATTAAGTCTTTTTTGGTCTTCATATTTCTCGTTTGATTTGTATATTTATAATAATTTCACATCGCCTAACTGGAGTATTTACCGGTCATTTAAGTACATGTCCGTATCATCATAAATGTGTCTTCCGAAGTTTTCTTTCAATAGGTGCAACCTTAAATTTCGCTCTAATGTTCTCAGTTATTATTTTATTCATCCTCATATATCCATACATTCATTTTTAACATCCTCATCTCTACAATTTTTATCTTCTGCTCATGTGCTCAATTCATAGCATAATATTCAGCTTCATATAACATAATAGGTTTAATTGTCATTTTATAAAATTTTCCTTTAAGTTTTAAAGTACTTTACAATCATAAAGAATATCTTACGTTCTCCTCTATTTCAACTATCTTACTTTTATTCTATGTAAGACATCTCTCAATCCCTCCATCCTTTTGCAAAAATCATCCTAAATATTTAAAACTTTCTATTACAGACAACTCATAAATACTTTCAAATTGAGTAATAAATTCTATTGTTAAATGAGTTGAATTGACCAATGAAAGCCTTAAGAGAATAAAGATAACATTAATCAATTTAATAAAAAGAGTAATTTTATTATTTGGAAGGGGAGCATTGGCACAACGATAAAGTTGTTGCCTTGTGATATAGAGATCACGGGTTCGAGTTTTCAAAATAGCATCTTGTAAGGCAAGGTAAAGCTGCATATAATAGACTCTTCTCTGGAACCCTGCATGACATGAGCTTTGTGCACCAGACTGCCCTTTAGTAATTTAATTATTTGAATGTTGTTTGTGATGAAAGGCATGTGTCAAACAAGTTATGGGAGGTCGGCTTGGACTATCCTAGGCCACCATGCGTAACATGATGGACAATTGAGCTTGTGCAAGGCGGTGTTTAAATGACCAATTTGTTGGGCTTGACTTCAACCTCGACTGAGTTAGGCATGTCGACCTAACCTCAAGTTGAGTCCTACAACTTCTTTCCTTTCAATTCCTTAATATACCTCTTTAAGTATTATTTCTTTTATAATAAGGGTATTTTGGTCGTTTTATCATAAATTTATTAAAATAATCCTTAAATTCAAACAAAAAAAAGAGAAGCCCCTTAAATCCTCTATGAATACCCTTCTCCCCTCGTTTATTAATTCCTCATTTCCCCTCTTTTCCTTATTCTCCATCTTTAGAGGTGAAAATCAAGTTAGGCTACCCCTAACCTACCTATCTTGATTTAGGTCGAGCATGGCCTGCATGCTGAGTTTGACCTAAAGATTTTAAAATATAAAAAAAGACAACTCGGTGCACAAAGCTCCTACCAATACAGGGTCCTAAAGAAGGGTTGGACCACTTTGAATTTATTGCACGCAGTTTCATCTTGCATTGCAAGAAGTTATTTTCACGATTAAAACTCATGACATCAAGGTCACATGACAACAACTTTAATTTTGCCCTAAAGCTCCCTTTCTTAAAGATTTTAAAATATAAAAAATTAAAAATAGTAAAATAAAAATAAAAATTTAAAATGAAATAAAAAATAATTCAAAAAAATTATTTCTTATAATAACCTATTTTTGATTTTTATATTACATATTTTTAAAATTTTTATGAAATTTTCCATTTTCATTTTTTATATATTTCAAAAAATTTATATTGTTTTATTAAAAAATATGGTTGGCAGGTCCAACTTGGATCAACCTCTTCCCTGATTGTGTGTGTTGTGCTCGGCTTGACATGATATAGAAATGGGCCAGCCGAGTTCAAGCCATGCCTAGCCTGGTTGGCCTATTTTGACAACTCTACCCCAATTTATTTTCTTATAATATCATCCTATGATGTGATGATAATAAAGAATTGTGCATGCTAGATACCTATGACTCTATTGCAGCATTTAGTTGCACCATTGTGTTTGAGTTTTGGTCCTCAAAATTTAATCACGTCATGACTGATATACATAAGTTTTCAATCAGGGATATTCACTGACTACGTTTGGTTAAGCAAAGTCTAGGCCTAGATCGTGGCTTTGTGAATTGCATACCCCAATCCTACATTAGGGGCATTATGTTGTTGGTTGAAGTTGAACCAATGATACCCAACACTTTTTCGGAGATCAAAGGTTACAACACCAGTGGCTACCCATTATTCATAGTTTCACATCTGATTCTAGAGCTCAAAGGCACTAAGGCAACAATTAACACTTAACAAGCGTGCATGAGTATTAAACAATAGGCTCAAGGGTGCCTCTTCTAAGTTGTGTTCATATGCACTTTT
>JBAMHZ010000103.1:4927901-4939077 GCA_037177395.1 Alpinia galanga | reverse complement strand
TAAGAACTTCGGGAGTACAGTTGAGAACTTCAAATATGTCTGAGTGAACTGTTAGATATACCCTCTTAAGGGATCGGTCGACTCTTGCTTCAGATTGAACATATGGAAGATAGTCTATTAATACTTCTTGCAACTAGCAAAATACAGTAGGAATACTCCACATAAATCTTCGAAAGAAGTCAAGGATCCATGCTGTAACGATTGAAAATCTCACCAATATAGTGATAAATATTCAACACTTGATAGCGTTGGAGTATTGGTGCAAGATGACCGCATTTGAATTTGCACAGATGTTTTTCGAGGTCCGTCAAACTATTATATTCTCCCAGATGAGGAGATCAAAAACTAAGGGGAGTTCTTTCAATACAATTTCTTCAACGAAGGGACTAGATCTTTGTTGCACCTTATATGCCAATGGCTTGCTCTCCTCCTCACAAATGAAGAGCGGAATGGTTCGATTTGGCGCTCGGCCCCTCACAGATTTATCTTCCTCTGGACCCACCTTCCTTTCCTTATTGTCTGGAAGAGGAAAAATCGACTCCCTCAAGCATAAATGAACCCCTCCTTGTTCCTATGAATTGGGGTGACGGACGGTTGGCCTTCCCACTTACCTAGGCTAACGCATCCTCCACTACTTTCTATACTATTGCAGTCAATTGGTCATGAATTAATGTTATGGGGGCCTCCTCTGAAGTGGAGGCCGAAGAAAAAACTTCTCGCGATTGCATCATCTACGTCTCACTCAAAAGTTTTTACAAACGACGCAAATAATGCAGTCAACTGTTAGCCATCTTCTATTGAACCCTTTGGCGAGAACTGACCGCAGCATGATTCTGTCTAAAATAACACTGATCAAAGGACGTCGGTGCTCTGATAATGCTCCACCGATTCTTAAGTCACACATGATAAGAAGATCGAAAAAGAAGAATGTAACTGAAGTTAGCAAAATTGCAATTATCCTTTGCTATTTACCTGCCTCCCTATTTTATAGACTCTCTGCCATTATTGTGCGCCTCTTAAGCTGCCTCCAATCCATATGCCACTTCATCATGTAACCACTTTTGCACGCACCACTTGAGCACATAACTACGTCCATCAGCTGTTACACTCCTTTATTACAATCTTCCCTCCAGACATGCCTTCTTTAGAGAATATTCAAGGCAGAGCTATGTCAACCTCAACTTCTAACTCTTCCTCGCCCCACCTCTCTTGCCTTCTCCATTTCTCAAGCACCCTACTTTCTGGATTCTTAACTCCCCAAGCTCTCGACTCTTGGCACACCCGACTCTCCGAGCTCCCGACTCCTTGAGTTCTTGGCTCATTGAGTTCTTGACTTCTCTTGGATCCTATGGGCCCTACTTCTCCACATTCCTAATCTCGATTCCTTTAACCCTCGACTCCTTGGATGCGTGGTCTGAGACTTGTCTTATCGGTATCACTACTATGCATCAAATCTTTGACCTTCGATTCTATTACTCAGATGAAATTAAAGTCTAAAAAATACTTATTTGAGAGATTAGTAATATAGATATCTGCGAAAGTGCAAGAAAAAGTAATGTTAATTCATGTAATAATTTGATGGGTTTCGGGCATTCAAATCCAACATTGCTATTTGATGATGTACCGTGTTATGGTGTCTTATCAGTTACCACAAGTTCTTGAGGATATTTGGCCGGAATCGTTAGGAATCCAATCTTCCCTTATTATATGTAAATCCTTATTGATTTAAATAGCTAATAAGGAGGATGAAAGTTATCACAATTGGACAATACCTGATGCAAAACCACACGAAGTAACTTCTCCTTTTGTAAGCCTACTTAGCCTACATAGCTGATTCGGTTGATAAATATACAGGGGTAATTTTTAAGTGGGTAGAGATCAATTTTTGAGGAGGACATAATTTTGAACCATCGACCGATCCTTTTCTTTATATTTGCTATATCTGAATTCTTAATTTATCCTAGGAATAACTGAAAAGAGTTATTAATGCAGCGGTTTTACGTTTTCGTTTTGTAAGCCTACTTGAATGAATGCTTCTGACTGCAAAACCTCCCATTCCTGATTTCCCTGAATCATCTCGTGCATGCAGATATCCTGTAATGCTTGGACGTCTGCAACTCTGACTATTCGTATTAAAATACTCTTTTTTGTATCGTCTAAGTCTTTTTGAAATGGATATTTTGGCCTTTTTTTTTTGGAGCTAGCATTCCCCACATCAAACAAAATAAAAAATGTAGTTGGTGAAGCGGAACACAAAGTCGACGCATGCTGAAAGAATACCAATAAAATTTAAATTTAAATTGTTGAAATGGTCGTTTAGGTTTAATTTAGTTTGTTTTTTTCTTCAAGTTTGAGCTTCGTTGAAATTTGATTTGAACTTGATTTGGTTAGTTCTCGAAAACTTTTACATTTTAAATTTTTTAGTTGATCAATGAGTTTGATATCTAAACATTGTTTGGTTGTTTTGATAGTAGTAAAAACGTAGAGAAGAATACACTACTTAAAGAGTTAATATGCCTTTTTCTTGAATAATATTTGGACTGATTTGAAATTTGGAAGAAAAAAATGGTAGTCCTGATAATGGACTAATGGAGTTGAATTTTTTTTTATTTTTATTTTTGACTTTGGTAGAAATCCAATTAGTTAGTCGCCGGTGCATCTTCTACCAGGAAAGTTCTTCAAATTAACTGATTGCCTTGGAATTCCATGCCACTATTCTCCAGCGCACAGACGTATTGATCGCTCGCCCTTCTCATCATTCGCGATGAGACGAATGATCTTCCTTCTTTTCAGTGCCATTCTCTTCTCGTTCTCCGCTGCAGAAGACACGTTGACTCCAGGTCGGCCTCTCACCGATGATAGTAAAGCAAGCTTGATCTCCGCCGGCGGCAAGTTCCAGCTGGGCTTCTTCAGCCCCGCCGGATCGAGCAATCGCTACGTCGGCATATCGTTCTGCAACATCTCCGTCGATTCCGTCGTGTGGATTGCCAACCGCCGGCGTCCCGTCGCCAGCAAATCCGGCCGCCTTTCTCTCACAGCAAACGGAACACTTCTCCTCGCCGACGGCAATGGCACCGTCTACTGGACCTCCTCCACTGAGGTCGTTGTTGCTAACCCGGTTGTGCAGCTTCTCGACGATTCAAACTTGGTGGTCAGAGAAGCCGGCGGTGACCGGAACAGCTACCCGGCGTGGCAGAGTCACGACTTCCCGACTCACATCCACCTCCCGGGCATGAAGCTCGGCTGGAACCTCACGAGCGGGCTCAACCGCCAGATCACGGCCTGGACAAGCGCCACCGATCCGGCGCCAGGGAACTACACCTTCGGCATCGAGAAACAGGGCATCGCGCAGGTGTTCTTGTGGCAGGAGACGCAGCCGCGGTGGCGGTCGGGGCCATGGAACAGCCTCTACTTCAGCGGCGACCCGGGGATCGGGACGGAAGGCCTGGTGCACTACGAGTTCGTGGTGGACGAACAAGAAGTCGTCGCTTGGTTCAGCATTAGAAATCCGTCCGTGATCTTGAGGGCGCTGGTGACGCCTGACGGGCTGCTGCAGAGCGAGATGTGGGTCGAGGTGACGCAGAAATGGATTATTTGGACGTACTTTCCCATGGACCCCTGCGACGACTTCAACTCCTGCGGCCCCAACGCCGTCTGCTACCCCAACTCGTGGCCGATATGTCGGTGCCTGCCGGGGTTTCGCCCCCGGAATCCGCAAAACTGGGAAGTGGCTGGAAATCACTCCGATGGCTGCTTGCGGACAACGGCGCTGGATTGCCGGAACGGCACCGACGGGTTCTTTCAGCAGAGCAGCGTGAAGTTGCCAGACACAACAGCGTCGACAGTGAACCGGAGCATGAGCCTGATGGATTGCCAGAGCTGGTGCTTGAGGAATTGTTCCTGCACGGCGTACGCGAGTGCCAGTCTCAGTACCGGGAGCGAAAGCGGCTGCATGATTTGGACGTCTGGACTCGTTGATATCAAGTTCTTCTACGGCAATTCGTCAGCGCAGCCTCTCTATGTCAGACTCGCCGCCGCTGATCTAGATGCAGGTCAGTGGTCAAAACATGAAAAATCTACTGCTAGATTTAACAGTGAAAATCATAAATTATGCTGGCGGTTAACTGTCGAGTCATTTCTGTTGCAGCCACGAGGTCGGTGGAGTCCGGCCAACGTCGTATGCGCATGATCATCATCGCCATCTCCTGTGCAGCAGTTCTTTTCTCAGTTTGCGCCGCTTGCTGTGTTTGGGCAGCAAAGAAGAAGAAGAGTGAATGTCAACCAATCTCAACTCTTGGATTTTGTAAATGGACACATCGATTGATTTCTGGTGTCTTATTCTTTGCAGAGCATCGCGAAGAAGTAGAAGAGGAAAACTTGGACCTGCCGCTCTTTGATTTCGGCACAATTGCAGAAGCTACTGCAAACTTTTGCATTGACAACAAACTTGGAGAGGGTGGATTCGGCCCTGTTTATAAGGTACTTGGGATTGGGAGTGATTGTCACTGCGAACATTCAAATTCAGTGAAGATAAGAGATTTGTGTGTGTGTTTCCTGTTTTATATGTGCAGGGAAAGTTGAAGGAGGGTCAGGAAATAGCCGTGAAGAGGTTATCAAAGACGTCGACGCAGGGCACCGATGAGTTCAAGAACGAGGTGATGGTGATTGCCAAGCTGCAACACCGGAACCTCGTTCGCCTTCTTGGCTGTTGCGTTCAAGGGGGAGAAAGAATGTTGATCTACGAGTACATGCTCAATGGAAGCTTGGACACCTTCCTATTTGGTTAGTTAAATCCCTTATCATCCAAGAGTCAATATGCAAGATGTTTGACAATCTCTTTGCTACTAGATAAGGACAAATGTCGATTGTTGGATTGGAGAATGCGATACAATATTATACTCGGTATTGCTCGGGGTCTTCTTTATCTTCACCATGACTCCAGATACAGAATCATACACAGAGATTTGAAAACTAGCAACATACTTCTCGACAAGGATATGAATCCTAAAATATCAGATTTTGGCATGGCAAAACTATTTGGTGGAGATGAAATAATAGGAAATACCAAGAGAGTTGTAGGCACATAGTAAGTCTTTCAAATTACTCTTTCATCACCTAAGAGAAATAAAAATTTTAAAGTAGTTTTATAATTCATTAATATTTTGATGCAGCGGATACATGTCTCCAGAGTATGCCATGAATGGAATATTTTCGGTGAAATCTGATGTATTTAGTTTCGGAGTATTGGTGCTTGAGGTTATAACTGGCGAAAAGAATAATGGAACTTATCAATCCCTTCATTGCCAAAATCTTCTAGGAGAGGTAAGTGAAACAAATATCTAATATTCAATAAAAATTAAAGGAGCATTATAAATTTACAAAATTATGAAATGTTAATGTGTGTTCCATTGAGAGGGTCCTCTGTATTTGTGTATATGCTCATATCCTCTACTCTTAAGGTGGACCACTTTCTTTGCCTCAATTTCACCTACACTCCTACCATTTTTGTAGTCCCCATGCTCGCGGCAACAACGATCTCACATGCTTGGCAACTTGGCCTATGTTGAGCCACTTCAAGCTAGCGAGATGCATTCGATAGACAACACCATTGCTTATACCGACATTGTGACTATTTGCAACCTAGAAGTCCCGCCTCATGTCCTGTTCGTTGGCTAAGTCCACAAACTTAGTAGCGTGGAGAACCCTCGTAGTCTCTCCTTAAACTACAATCTCAATGAAGTCGTTGCTATAGTTTTTGAAGAATAGTATGAATCATGTCGTCAAAGCAACAAGGATCAAGCAATAAACTTCATTGACCAGGCAATAACCTTTTGCCAATGCCTGAACTCCAAGTAGGGCGTGTGTTAGCAACAAGGGGCAATACTTTCGCAACAAAGGCGCTTTTTTTATAAAATATCTTTTATTATATTATTTTCATAACTAATTTTGACACAGTCTACTATAAATTTTTTTTTTCAGATATGGAGCTCATGGAAAGAAAATAAAGCTTTAGAAATAGTCCACGACTCCATCCGTCATTCTTTTCCTTTCGATGAAGTTTTGACATGTATAAAGATCGGACTTTTATGTGTTCAAGAACGGCCAGAAGATAGACCGATAATGTCCTTGGTGTTACAGATGTTGGGAAGTAATAGTTCTCTATTACCTGAACCCAAGCAACCAGGCTTTGTTGTTACGGGTAATTATCAAACGGACAATGAATCATCCACGATCAAGGATGTTTTGTTATCAATCAATCGTTTGTCTATTACAATATTAGAAGGTCGATGATAGTTACTGCTAGAAATACCATGGAAATTTGTATAATTTTTTTTTTCTTTGTGAATAAATAATTAAATTATGTTTTTTTAATGCATTCTGCGTCGTTATCATCGTCAAGTAACACAAATCACTACTCGCCCATTCACAGGTCTCTAAGCTACGTGTCAACAAAACAACAAAAACAACTTAGAATTATTTAAAATAAAATAATTGGTTTACATTAATTCTCATAGTTTTATATCACCCTAGATGATAGGAGTTATTTTAATATAATTTCTCCATTCAAGTGGTATAGTTTCTCCGTGACGTAATCCTGTTCTACCACGAGGACAATGAGATGATTTATCGTGGTTCCCATTCCCTTTTCACATTCCTAGGGTCATGCCCTGGCCCTCCAAAACCTTGGAAAATTAATGTTTTTTCATCCGTTTCCCGCAAGTCGTTGTCTTGCCCTACCAAATAGGCTACTGACCTACCCCTCAACCCCTAGTTGAACTCTTCAAGGATGCGTCAAGATACATTGCTATACTTAATTTATTAGGCAGATCTATATACGACACCTCATTGTAGATCCAAGAGGATATCTTGTACCATTTCAGGTGATAAAGATACACTATTGCTCACGTCTATAGGTAATCCTCCTGCCGTTGCCTCTCACTAGTAATACCTAACCCAGGGTCTTTTCTTTTTTGATTACGTACAAGTGAGAAAATGTCGAGGGCCTCCAATTGCAACAGTTTTACCATCTACTAGTCTTCCTAATCCCCCAACGTCTTCGTCTCGATTCACCCCCCTCTTCCCTTGATCTTCCTAGTGTCGTGGTCACCAGTATCAATCAGGAAGAATCAGAGTCAATGCAAAAGCTTTCCCTACTAGGGCTGATGGAAATTATATCGGTGTCTATCAAGAAGGTGCTATTGGTCTTTCCCTTGCATGCTTTAGCTTTTACTGAAACCTCATTTTCTCAACATCTTACATCCCAACCAACAAGAAATAATGAATCGACTCCCCCCAGCTCCTCGAGGACCTTAGCCAGACGCAGAAGAAGGAAAGGAGCATCTGTGATATGGATCAAAAATAAATAGGTATAAATTCGAAGGCAGCCAATTGGGTGCATGTCCTAATTGACCGCTCGAACGTACTTTTCAAGCTGTCTGGTTGGGCACATTCCTTAATACTTTCTGAGCCATTCATTCGGACACATTTTCAAATTAGCTATTCGATCGTATTTCTTGAACCATCTATTCAGGCATATTCTCGAACTGGTCACTCAGTCATACTTCCTAAGCCATTCATTCAGACACATCTTCAAAGTAGCCGTTCGGTCATACTTCCCCAGCTACTCGTTTGGACATATTCCTAAACTGGTCATCGACCATATTTCCCGAGTCAGCTGTTCGAGCACATTCCCGAACTAGTCGCTCAGCCATACTTCCCCAACCAACTGTTCAGACACATTCCTGGCTCAGACAGTCGATCATAATAAGGAGCAGTAATTCAACGATGTTTTAGGTCACTCATACAATGAATACTTAGAGTCTTTCCCCCTTAGCAAAGCAGAGACCTAATATCTGAGAATGACGGTAGGAATCTTTTCTGATAACTGTTACGCTCTGCTTTTCAATGAATCGCATTCGTTATTATCCCAAGACACATAGCATACCACGTGAAAACTCCTTGTAGGTTTTGTCCCCTAATATAAAAGTATAATTCATTGTAAAAAAAATGAAAGAATAATTATTCCATCAGAGACATTGCTTATATAAGAGACAGAAGTATAACAAAAAAAAAAAAAAGAGACAAGTTCATACTCTCATACTTTTTCTTTTCCACTCTCGTTCATCTCCTTTATCCTCTTCCTTGCATGAGGGACATAGTTAGGAACTCTGACGAAGGTTATTTGACTTGTATTAACATTGATAGAAATTTACTATTATGGCTTGGAAAACTCATTCTTTCACTTCTATTGAATAAGAAAGATCACGGATGAGCTGCATCAAACAGATTTAGCGCCTTAGAGAATCTCAAGCGGACAACTGAAAATAAAACTCAGTCATTGCAAGAGCAGGTAGGAGTATTAAAGAAAAAGTTGACAATCCAAAGAAAGAGTTGGAGTACAGGACTCAAGAAGGCACCCTAAACCGGTCCTAAAAAAGGAAGTCTTGTTTCGGAAGAAATTTTATGACTTACTAGGAGCCAAGGCGGCTTCATATCTAGAGAAGAGATTCCAGAGGCTATTGTGCAATTCAAAGGGACAGACTATTTTTCCAAAGATGCCCCTCTTGATTTTTTGGATCTACAAAGAGTATTTAATGATATATCAGATAAGGATATCCCTTAATCATTTCATTTCATGGGACGACAATTTAACTCATAATAGTTTTAAGACTTTGGGGTTTCTCCCTTATGTTTTGGAATGACGATGTGAGCCATCATTTAGACTTACTGCTTTTCTTTCCCATTATCGCATGTCTGATTGTTTTGCTTCATATTATACTACATAGCTGATATTTATCTAGTCCATGCATGAATTAGTTGAGATAAAAATCTATATTGATAGGCTCTATTCTACTAATAGAGATTGGTAAAAAGAATGTCATCTCTTTCCATCTCCTTGCAAAGGAGGGGACAAGCATCCCCATTATTTCCCAGTGGATATGGAATAACTATACTAGTCGCAATAAGTCTGTAAAGATAAATATTTGCATCATTAGAAATGTTTGTTTTAGCATTAAAAGTGACTGATAAGTTTAACATTAATAGATCGAATGTAACAAAGAAAAAAAATTAAGTGTTAATTATTTGGAAGAAATTTAACTCACTAATTTTTCTTATTTTATTATTTGTTGTAATTATTTATATGATCTATTATGAATAAGTTAAATTTTTAATTAATCTTCAGTCAAATATTTGATATTATATATCAACCTAACCAGTATTATAAGTTTGTAGGACATAAAAAAAAAAAAAGTAACACACGACTGGTACTTCTAAAACCCTACTCTTATAGACTTTTGACTTAACTATATATACCTTTGATGTATGTGTCATATTCATGAATTTTTTTATTATTAAAATTTTTGAACCATTAGCATATCATGTACTAAGAACTCTAAATGTATCTTTTGGTATAAATATATTTATATGTATTTTAAAATTTATAATAAGGCAAATTTAATTTTGATTAAATTGAGTAGTGATGGAATTAATGACGGATTTAAAGTTCTGTTGTTAAATAAATTAATTTCGATTGCTAATTAGTAATAAAATTTTAATTATATCGCTAATTAGCAATGAAAATTTTAATTTCATCACTAATTTAACTATCAAAATTAATATTTTATCACTATTTAGCAATTGAAATTAAATTTTGATTGTATAAAATTATAGTGTAGTATACTAATTTAGCGATATAATTTAACTTCCATTACTAATTAGCAATAAAATTTATCTTCGATAGCTAAAATTTAACAACTGGATTTAAAATTTACTCATTAAAATTAGCGACGAAATTAAATTTTCATCGTTAAAATTTAAAGGTGGAAAATTGGCGACTAATGTAGTGAGACATTAATTTGATTTAGTGATGGATTAGAAATCGTATTTTTCTTCGTTAATTTGATGATTTTCTTATGGCAAAGGAATGAGTATTAACTATTCCGTGGACCTCTACATTCCGTTGTCATCCTCTAATAGTATCCGTAAATCGTTACACCTTAGTTTCATTAAGATACTATCTTACCCTTCTCCTTTAGTATTTTCAATATCTAAAATTTTGATCGTAAATTTCCCAATCTCAAAGGCCAAACAAATTCTCATTTATAACATCCATTCCATAGTTGATAAAGATCTAATCTCAAGTGTGGTTGCAAGATTCGGTTGACCCTGAAGATTAGATTTTCCGTTGACTATGAACTATCCAGGGAGGATGAAGAGTCGTCGTTAAACCATAAAAAACTATTTTGACTTTTATAAATTATTGAAGGTCAATGTTAGGGATGGTAAGATCCGAAATTTTTTAGATTTAATTAAATAACTAATTAATTGGATATGAGAATTTTCATATTTGAATAGGGAGATGAATCTCTTAAAATTTTACTCGAATACTCATTAAATTATTGGTGTTGAAATGAATAATTTTTAATATTTTATTATTTCTTTCACAATGTTTAATTTGTTAATTTTTATTTTTAGGTTTTTTCTTATTATTATTTTTTAAAGAATTTAGTAATTATTCATAATTTTATCTAAATAATTTATATTAAAAAATATATAATTATAGATTTGAATAGGATATGAATATTTGATGCTTTGATCGATATAGAGATAGAGATAAATTGAATACTAAAGATGAGAATTGAGAATAGGTATAATAAATAAGGATGAAAACCAAAAGTCCTAAATCCCATTTAAATTAAATCAATTGTGATTCTTTTACGTAAAAGATAATTTGCTCGACCAACACGATTTGTTATCCTGCTCTACGCATGCATTACTCAGCACGTGAGATCATTTAAAAGCAGCGGTCTTTTTGATATACTGACCATAATTTTGTCGGGTTTTTTTTCCCCTTCATTTTCAGGTGACTTCGTTGACTTTAAATCTATATTACTTCTTCTGTAATTCTGTTCGACAAAGTCCACGCTAAGGTCACGACTCACGACGCGCCATGAGAGGGATTGCATTCCTTCTCTACCTCCTGAATCTCTTCTCATTCTCGATCGCCGGCGACAGCTTAACTCCGGCGCAGGACCTGATCGACGGCGACGGCAGTGGAAACTTGGTCTCCCCCGGCGGGAGGTTCGAGTTGGGGTTCTTCAGCCCTGCCGGCACGCAGAACCGCTACGTCGGCATATGGTACCACAACATCTCCGGCATAACCGTCGTATGGGTT
>JBAMHZ010000103.1:4910224-4921008 GCA_037177395.1 Alpinia galanga | reverse complement strand
TTAAGGAAAAAAAAGATTTTCTGACTTCCTTCACCACTTTTTTTTTTTTGTTTTTGCTACAAAAATAATATCAAAATTCGTTTTAGGAAAACAAAATTACACAGCATCAGTTTGTTTTGGGAAAATACTCTCTGATTAAAATCTGTTTCAGTCAACGTTCTACTCTTTTTATTTGTTTAATCAAACTGAATTAATATCGCATTATTTGTGGTTTTTAAAATAGATGACGACAAAATGTTCCAGCTGTCGATAGTCGATTTTAAGGAGATCTACCTGCCATTTTTGACTTTTGACTTTCTGCCACACCATAGTTGACTTTGGATTTTGTTTTTTTTTTTTATTTTATGTCATTGTAATAGAGAAAAAGGTTCCATAGTTGACGATTTTTTTAATTTAAGAATAAAAATGACCAGCAAAAAAAAAAACTATGCTGCTTATTGCTATATATGAGTTATATTGAATAACAATTAAATTAAATATATTAAAAATTAGAAGAAATTTTAGTTATTCAATAGCTCGAATATCCAGATAACAAATTGAAAGAGCAAGAGGCTTCTCAACTATAATTTGAGTGAACTTTCTTTCATTTAACTGTCGGATCGATTCTCGATGGAGCCGATTAACAAACTTCGATTTGAGGCAACAACAATGTGAAAATGGATCGACAACTAGTCGTTGAACGTTGAATGAGTGCTATGATGAATGGATAAGGAATGTGGCTTCCATCTTCCATTGTTGGACCGAAACGCACGTCAAGCTGAGGGAGGGAGAGAGAGAGAGAGAGACAAAAGTGTAATCATTCTCGAGCACATTTTCATGTCCACAAGTCAAACGCTTTGACAAACCGGTCAAAGTGACGATCAGTGTTGGAAATTAGCCTCCCCGGACGTTCTAACTTGCATGATTCAAGTCAACGCCTGGCCCATGGAAGAAGTATAATTAAGAGGCGAGTGCCGTTCCAATCCATTCCGTAAGCGACTCAAATTCATGCACTTGTTTGCTTATTAATATAAAAAAAAAAGGGGTGAGGAGAAGCAACAGCTAGCCTTCTTCTTCCACTTCAGCCATGGAAGGAGGAATTGATTCCTCCTCCTCGATCTCCTTCGTTTGTGTTCTTTTTCTTTTTTTCTCTGCTTTGTTTTCGATCTCTAGTGGAATAGACACCCTATCGATAGATCGACCTCTTCTCGACGAGGAATCGACAACTTTGATCTCTGCCAACGGCAACTTCCGGTTGGGATTCTTCAGCCCCAATGGATCTACCAATCGCTACATTGGGATTTGGTACTGTTGCATTTGTAGATTTTCATGATCGTTTTAGTATAATAAGTTAAGCGTTTTATTGGATTCGATTTTCCGTAATAGGTATAATAATATTCCTGTTCAAACTGTCGTGTGGGTTGCCAACCGCCGACGACCGATCGCTGACGGCTCCGGCAACCTCTCTTTGAGCACCGACGGCGCCCTCGTCATCGCCTATGGGTCGTCTTCCAATTCCACCGTCGTTTGGTCGTCCGGCTCGCCCGCGCCGGCCCTCGAGAATCCGGTCGCGCAACTCCTTGACGACGGGAATTTCGTCGTCCGAGAGGCCCGAGACAACGGGACCGAGGAAGAGAACTTAGCGTGGCGGAGCTTTGACTTTCCGACCGACACGCACATACCCGGGATGATGCTGGGGCGGCGGAGGCTCAGGAATGGGGTCGAACACAACATCAACTTCACGGCGTGGTCGAGCGACAGCGACCCCGCCCCGTCGCAGTACACCTACGGCTTGGAGGTGGAGGGCGACCCGCAGGTGTTGACCTGGTCCGGGACGCAGCCATACTGGCGCGGCGGCCCGTGGAACGGACGCTGGTTCAGCGGCGTGCCGGAGGTGAGGGACATGTCCGACGGGCTGGTCAACTTCGACGTGCAGCCCAACCAGATCACCTTCTTGCACAACAACCAGAGCTCCGCCATCTTGCGGTGGGTGATGCACCACTCAGGCCAGCTCCGCCTCACCGTGTGGCTGGAGTCGGAGCAAGATTGGAACATCATCTGGTACGTCCCCAAGGATCTCTGCGACGCCGTCTCCACCTGCGGCCCCAACGGCCTCTGCCGCCCGAGCAACTCGCCGGTGTGCGCGTGCCTCCCGGGATTCCACCCCAGGAACCCCACTAACTGGGGGCTCCTCGACGGGTCCGACGGCTGCGCGAGGACGACGTCTCTGGACTGCCGGAACAACACCGACGGCTTCTTCACCCAGCGAGGTGCGAAGCTGCCGGACACCTCGAGGTCGATGGTCTACCCGACCCTGACTCTGGATCAATGCAGAGCCCTCTGCCTGAGCAACTGCTCCTGCACGGCGGTCGCCGCCTCCAACATCACCGTAAGCGGCGGCGCGAGCGGATGCATAATATGGACGACCGACCTCACCGACATCACCGCGTACCAAGGAGGATTAGGACAAGATCTTTACGTCAGATTAGCAGCAGCAGATCTGGGTGAGTAAGAGTAACAAAAAAATCTCAAACGAACGAAGCTCGCGCACGGATTCACTAACCGCTTTATCTCAATCTCAGTATCCGAGTCTTCGCCTGGGCAATCTCGTCGTCGGAAACTCAAGGTGGCGTTGGGCGTGGTGCTTCCTCTGGCGGCCATTTTACTAGCTTGCGTTGCCTACTTCATCTGGAGGAAGAAGAGAGGTACTACCGACGTTCAGCATGCATCTGTCCTAGAGATTCAGAAACTCATCCCATGCTTCGTTTTGCTGATGCGCAGGTGCCCAAATCCATCAAAAAACAGAGGGGGAGGACTTAGAGCTGCCATTGTTCGATTTGAGCACCATCAGAGATGCCACCGATGACTTCTCCATGGCCAACAAGCTCGGGGAGGGAGGTTTCGGCCCTGTATACAAGGTGAAATTTTGGAGACGAGAAGCCATGAATGACATTAATTAATATTATTGCTTGCTGATCATTAACATCGAAAAACAAAAACCTGTGCAGGGGAAATTAGGGGAGGAGCAAGAAATAGCTATAAAGAGATTATCAACGACATCGACTCAAGGCGCAACTGAATTTAAAAACGAGGTGACTTTGATCGCAAAACTGCAGCATCGTAACCTCGTTCGACTTCTTGGATGCTGCATTCAAGGAGCTGAGAGGTTGTTGATCTACGAATACATGCCTAATCGAAGCCTCGATGCCTTTTTATTCGGTTAGTCGAAGCTTTTCCTTTCTCCTCGTGATTTTGTTCCCCCTAAACTTAAAATCACTAATGATCTAGTCACTTTTATACAGACGAAGTTAAAGGTAAATTGTTGGATTGGAGAATCCGATACAACATTATACTTGGAATCGCTCGAGGTCTTATGTACCTTCATCACGACTCAAGGCTAAGAATCATTCATAGAGATTTGAAGGCCAGTAATATCCTTCTCGACAAAGACATGCATCCCAAAATATCAGATTTTGGAATGGCTAGAATATTCAGAGGAGATGAATCCGAAACAAATACACAGAGAATCGTCGGAACATAGTAAGAGATTCTATACAATTCAATTTCATTTTACACTCCTTCTAACACAATTATTTTCATCATTGCAGTGGATACATGTCTCCCGAATACATCATAGATGGGATCTTTTCAATAAAATCAGATGTATATAGTTTTGGCGTATTAGTTCTTGAAATTATAACCGGCAACATGAACAGAAGAATCTATGAACACCACTCGAACCTTCTAGAATATGTAAGTTTGCATTATTGCATATATTTATTGCTTTAAATAAATAAATAAATAATTACTTGGGATTATTTTTAGGTGTGGAACGTTTGGAAAGGAGGTGAATGGTGGAACTTGGTGGATAAAAATATGGAGCAATTATTTTCGGAGGTGGAGGTGATGAAGTGTATAAAAATTGGGCTCTTGTGTGTTCAGGAGTGGCCTAGAGATAGACCGACAATGCCTTTGGTGTTAACAATGTTGGATAACATCGAAAACATTAATCTCTTACCGGAGCCAAAGCAGCCATGGTTTTCTTCTAAAGCAATTTCCTCTGAAGATTCAGCGACCACTCATCTGAATTCATGGTCTGCAGACAAAGAACTCCTCACGGAGTTACAGGGACGATAAGGAAATTGTCGTCCAATTATAAGACATGTAAAAGAAAGATTTTGCACAAACATGCATGCGTTTATTATGGAGTTTGCTATATAAAGTAAATATCTTTTTTTTCTTCTTTTCCTTTCTTTTTTTCTTCAATTTATTAAAATTAATTCATCGAGATCTTGTGGACTCATTAACGACCAACCGGATCCCGAAACGTGTCCTCGGGCATCCAATGGCTGCTAGAAAAGTGGCAGCCGCCGGCTGAAGCAGTCCACGTCGCCACGTGGCACATGTGGCCAAACCTCCATTTTAATGGCTCATCGATTCGAGAGCTGATGCCTCTAATTGAATAGTTAACCATGTATTTAATGAAAAATATTTGTTGATTTCAAATTTTATTTAAATAATATGAAAAATTTGCTGGTAGACGATGTATATGAGTTAGATTAGACTTTTTTTTATATATTTCTCCTAGTCTAATTAAGGTTTAAGTTGTTTATGGATAAGGGTTGGAAAAATACGAAAGGAAAATGAGGTGGATGTAGGAGATTTTTATTGTATATATGATTTTTAGTTTTATATTGTTTCACAAGTATCTATATTATAGAAAATGCAGATGAGAGACTATCTCTCGTGGGTGCACTCACAGGAGATACAAATTTAGGATTTGAATTGCACTAAATATAGGTGACTTGAGCGCGATCTGCATGCATTGAATGTCAAACCGGTAAGAGTAAAATTTATCAAAGCGAATGAATTAATATTTTATCATCTGAGTTATTTTTGCTCAACTGTAACAGATGCATTAATAATGATTAATGAGAATCTAGTTTACTCGTTGGTCAGCCTTTGGGAGGACTTCTATAAAAGGAGTCTAAGTCTTGAGCAGAAGAATGACGACAAGTAATCTATCTATCTGTGTTTCCCTCTCTTGCTTTTTGTTTATCTGTCGAGTATCTTTCCATTTGGTAGAATCTATGTGATAGCACTTAGATGCATTTCAATTCGTCGTAACTATCTATGTTTGGTGGAGATCATGATTTCACCGTTGTATTCTAGGAAATAGATGTTTCATGCATCACAAAGGTGGAACAAATCTATTTTAATGAATTTGTGTTGAACGTAAACCTCCGCTTCTCCTAACTTGGACTCGCCGACTTAGCTTGGGTGACTCAACCACTTGGCTCGGGTGACTCGGTACTCAAACTCATCGACTCGATGGTTGGCGATTTAACTCGGGCAACTCGACAGTCGACAACTCGGCTCGAGTAACTCGACTCAGGTGACTCAACATTCGATCACTTGCCTTGGGCAGCTCGACAGTCGGTGACTCAGCTTAGATAACTTGGCACTCAGCCACTCAACTCAGTTGAATCGATAATCGGTAACTCAACAATCGGCAACTCAACACTCAACCACTCGATAAGATTAACTCGGTGGTCAATGACTCAGCCTTTCTTAACTCAACAGTCAAGTTCAATCTCTCGAACTCGACAACTGTTTAAAAAAAATCATTCAATAATTTTCTACCTCGGACAGTTCATCCAACAATCAGGACGATAAGAGTTGAATCTGACAACTTCCATTCAAGCCTTCAACTTGTTCTTTCTCTCTCGAAGAATAGCCAGGAACTTAAAATGGCGTGGAACAAAACCTATTGCGCATGGCTGTGGGCAACTAAGCCTGCCCCCATGCAAGCACTAAGCAGTCTTTTGGCACAGGCACAGTGCCGGAGCGTAGCACCCACCACCCAGGGGGGCCAAAGAGAGGGGGGCGGGGGTGTCCCAGGACAGGGACAAGGGCCGTGCAAAAAGCCAAGCACCTGCATGTTTCTCGATTGCCATAGGGCGGGCAGCATGATTAAAGACGAGGAATAGGAGACATGCAGCTTGTCTCCTCACTCATCTCCACCTCCTCACAGGCACAGCGACTGTACACCCTATTCCTTGCTCACAAAGACGGCACTGCAGAGCACTGTCCTTTGACATTGAAGCTACCTCTGCGAGCAAGGGCTCCTGCACTGTGGCTAGATCTGCCATGTATCATCTACCTCACTTATGTCTTCCACCCTAACAATACTCGCTTTAGTGAGCAGCAAGGGGACGAATATATATTGTCATTCACTGACCCACCAGCAATGTTCCCTTTGCCATGGAACTAAAGTGAATGAAGAGAGAAAAAAATATACAGGAGGAACTTTTTTTTTTTTATCTTTTAATTGTATTATTTCCTTGCTTCGCTTAGATTATGTTTGAAGTCTTGTCTAGGGTTAGTTTAACGACACATTAATTTACTTAAACCACTTCGATTCATTTAAGTTTATCATCGCATTAAACTAATCACAGTGTTTAGTCTTCGTAGCTAATTAATTGTCTTTTCATGTAAATTTTGCCTAATTAAATATTCTCCTGTAGCTTAAGCGCACGAGGATTGTTAATATAAGGGGATTAGATTTGTTACCCGATTGAGTACCTGTACCAGGAGTGCATGAAACTGTGGGTCCGGAAGGTAAGGCAGTGAGGCTTGGATGGGTCGTGAAAGTGGCGGGACAGAGGAATTTCGGGGGTGCATGAGACACCGAGGCAGCGACGTGGCCCAATGAGAAGGAGAGGAGTTGGACTGCTCGAGGGCGTGGAGGAAGTGGAGTGGATGGGAGGGTGGTTGGTGTCCAGGAGAGGGCGGGCTGCGGAATACGAAGAGAGGGCGTCCGATGTATAAAATTGCCGGTGGAGAAACGGCGGGGTGTCTGCTATCTTTCCCGATAAGCTCGGTCGTCGCTGGAGCGCGGACGCCTAGGGTTTCGGTACGCGAGGCATCGCCAATCGCTTTCCGTCCCTCGTCTCCTTTCTCGGGTGGATTAAACAAGATTCAGCGAGGAGATAAGGCCGACTCCCCACGGCTCCTACTCCGTTGCGCGCTCTAGAGTCGCTTAGCCTATATATTTCCTCTTTACACCAAGTCGCTGGTGCTCTTTTTGCACGCAGACGCGATTGCAGAGGAGAGAGGAGGAGATCGAGGTACGGGAATGGAGGGTTTCTGTCTGAAACCGGTGTAGCGGTTTTGGTCTGAGGAAGTGGAAAGTGGCATTCGTAGGAGGAGCTGTCTGGAGACAAACGGAAGGAATGTAGGTCGATCTGAGCACGGATGCTTGGAAACTGTTGAGGAGTGAATTTGAGAACGGAATTTTCTTGGTTCGTGGCGTTGAGTGGGTAGATCTGGGGGGGCGCTTGGGTGCGGCTCGGAAGGAGATGAGGTTTTTCTTGGTGGAAAGGCTAAATTTTGACGTTTGATTAATACTGAAGAGTAATTTCTGAGATTTCAACAACCAGGTTCTATTGGCTAAGTGAGCATTTGTTTTTTTCTTTCTTTCTTCCTCATTAGCTTTGCTTTGCTGGGTTGCTCTTTTTGCTGTCTTTTTAATGGGTATTGTTTGGTTTTGGTTTTAAAGTTGCTGCTAGGATTAAAGGTTGCTTCTGCCTTTTGTTCGTCTTTTTTTTATGTCTTCGTTCTCAGAATTCATACTGCACTTGTTGCAGCCAGTGCTGCTGCTGTGTTGCAGACGGCAGCGCTGATTCCTGGCTGCCTGGCGACCGCAATCACAAGTAAGAGAGAGGAGCAAGACGAGCAGCTGGTTCCCGGCTACAGTGCGATCTTCAGCGTCCAAAGGTCTAGCGTTTTTACTCTTGTTTTTTTTTCCTCGCAAAAGTATTCCTGCCACTGTGAACTCGTCATCAATGCTAAAGGACGACCTTTTGCGCACTCTGAGAAATCCTGAGCCCTAGAGCTGACACAGCTCCCTTCACAGTCGCCGTTTTCAAGGAAGGAGATCAGGTGGGGGAGATAAGAAAGGAGCGGCCGGGGAGGTGGTAAGACCGATTTTGGGCCCAGGAGAGGCACGAGAACGGGATGGCGTTGGAGGGGAATAACCAAGGCTGCAAGCGGATTCGGGTGACTGTGGGAAACGGCAGCCTATCGTCAAAGATAGGGCGCAAGGAGCTCCAGGACGAGGACGAGGAGGAAGGCGAGAAGAAGGGTGGAGTCACTGCCCGCATCGCCCCCTGGCAGCACCACCCATCTTCGAGGATCTTTCGGGTTTCCCGCGCCTCAGGAGGAAAAGATCGGCACAGCAAAGTCTACACGGCGAAAGGCCTCCGAGACCGGAGAGTACGCCTCTCGGTATCAACCGCGATCCAGTTTTATGACCTCCAGGACCGCCTTGGTTACGATCAGCCGAGCAAGGCTATCGAGTGGCTGATTAAGGCAGCGTCGGCTGCTATAAATGAGCTGCCTCCCCTCGACGGCTTCCCCAAGTTGCCTTTTCCTACGGAGGAAGACGCCATGAAGACGAAACCAAACGTTGAACCGAGCTACAACCATAGCCAGCAGCAGCATCCCTCCATCAAATCTGGGTGCAGCAGTACCTCGGACAGCAGCAAAGGCTCGGTCTTGTCACTCTTGCGCTCCGAGAGCC
Organism: Alpinia galanga; assembly: GCA_037177395.1. Lineage (NCBI taxonomy): Eukaryota > Viridiplantae > Streptophyta > Magnoliopsida > Zingiberales > Zingiberaceae > Alpinia > Alpinia galanga. The sequence goes on along the minus strand of JBAMHZ010000103.1, from coordinate 4,912,445 downwards.
GCATCATTGCTAGAGAGCGAGCGCGAGTTGCTAAGGACATAGATGACAGCGGCCGCATTGACGCTTCCCCTCAACAGAACCTGAATTCTCAGACCTCTTTTACTGAACTTCTCACAGGCGGTGGCAGCAGCAACGGGGCCGATAACAATGCAACTGCTGTTGCCGCAGGTGGCGAGAATTCTAGGCATGCCTGCATTCACAAGCAAATCCCAACGGCGGATTACTTTGGCCAAGCTGCTCTCTTCCCCCAGTCTCAGAAGAGTCACCAACTGCCGTCAGGGTTTTCCAATCAACCTCACTTGGGAAACAATTCTTCCCTAGGAATGCTGCCTTTTAACATTCTCTCCACTGGTGACCATCAAGAGATGCAACATTTCGCTTCCTTGCAGGACCATTTCTTCCCTGCCTCGGCGGTGGCAGCGACAGAAGACTACAACCTCAACTTTTCAATTGCCTCCTCAGGTTTTGTGGGTTTCAATAGGGGGACCCTTCAGTCCAATTCACCAGCTCAGTTGCCTCAGCAGCACAACCACAGTCACAACTATCTGCAGAGGTTCTCATCTACGGTTGACGCATCAAACCTCCAGTTCTTCGTTGGCACTGCCGCAGGTTCGGTTGCTGCTCCTACCAATGCGGAGAACCATTTTCCGGAAGGCCTTAACGGTCGTCTGCAGCTCCACTACGGGAATGGCTATCGGCAATCAGACCTGAAAGGGAAAGGGAAGAGCTGAATGATCAACAATATAATTGAGGTCTTTGTGCAATTCGCGTTGCTGGTAAGTTATTTCAGCTAAGAAATTAAAGTTCATCTATGTCTAGTAGTTTAATATGATGACCATGTCTTTTCCAAAATGCTTTGGGATGTTCTCCGTTTTATGTGATTGGGTTGCTATTCTCTAGGTTGCATGTGTTGATTGAATCCCCATAATTTTATAACCGAATAATCTCTCACAAAAGAAGAAAAACTAATAGTCGATTGACGAGTGGCCGCTAGTAATTTTATATCTCACCTGTTTGTCAGAACAAGCGTCCAACTGTCACAGTTATGAAATCCAATAATGGGTAATCTTGTTCCTGCTAGCCACTCATACAACATCAACTGTAGCCTGACATCTTTTTTATTACATGATTTGCATCGGGGATGTAAATTACTCTTTTGTTTAGAAGCTCGTTTACAAGTGATATGAAAAAGACCGAATTTTCTGAGAAACGCAGATTTTCTCATTCTAGAAAAGATGGGTAGCTTGGCTTTTCGTTGAAGGATTGGTACAACTTAAATTTGACAGGAAGGGATATGCAATCTTTTTTTTCTGATCCAATCCATATACACTCTTGATATGATTAAGATTTGATTCCCATGTGCATGTGAATTGTAAACTTTGTGCCAACTTGTAAAGAGGTGCAATGTTGGAAAAATGGCAATTTTAACTCGGTATCATATGCAATATTGATGAGGTAAAGAAAATGTTGCGTGTTTGGTCTGGCTGAGAGCGATGGACGGGATCGTCAATGGGCCAGGACGTCAGCGACCCGAATCTCTGGGTTGAAAAACTTAGCCTGCAAAGTTTACACTCAAATGAGGGCGCCGGAGGTCCCGGCCGGAATCCACTCCGACGCTTAAGTCAGGATATGTCGAAAAATAGGGAGAATGATTAAAGGAGCAGAGTTGAGAGAGTGATACTATAACGTGCGATCACCCCTTATTTATATAAGAGCGGTATAAAAAGAGAAATTCAATGGTCCTTCTAGAAAGGCATGAATAAATGTGACTTATCAGGGATTACCGCAGTGTACCGAAGAAGGTACGTTCTCGTCAATAGCAGCATGACCTGCGCAGTAGGCGTGGTCTCGAGTAGGCACGAGGCATGGGTTAATGAATAGCAGTATACGCCATGCTGTTACAGTGAGGCTCTCACCGGGCCAAGATCTTACGGTACCGGTCTCATTAATGTGGAGACGATGTGTCTGACCGCGATGAAGTGTGGCCAAGGTGGCCAACACGAGGCCGAGCTGAGGTATGGCCGAGGTGGCCAACAGAGACCGAGCTGAGGTATGGCCGAGGTGGCCAACATAGGCCAAGCTGAGGATGGCTGAGGTGGCCAACAGAGGCCGATCTGAATAAGCAGATTCAAATCGAACCGAGCCTACTTTGACCGAGCTCTCGCCCTAACAGGGCCCTTGACAATGTTCTGCCATCTGGCAGGAAGATACTATCCGTATC
>JBAMHZ010000103.1:4867452-4889079 GCA_037177395.1 Alpinia galanga | reverse complement strand
GAGAAAAAAGAAGAGAACACGTAGGTGGATGGATTACTCGTCGTTTTGTTTTTTTTTTTTTTTTTTGGCTAAAGACCAAGACTCTGCCTTTTATAGGGTTTATGAGTCCTCCTCGAGGCTGACCGAATAAGAATAAAAGTCATTAAATAATTTTTACTCGTCGCAGTGAAACGTCAAACGTTTCAAATGAGTAAAGGATTATCATTAATCCAGATGACAAAATGTTAATTCATTTGCTTGGATAAATTTTGCCTTGATCAATTCGACATTCAACGCGCGCATGTTACACTCGCACATGAATCATCTGAATTTAGTATAATTTGGACTATGGATCTGTACCCCCTATGGACGTGCATGTAAGAGAGAGTCTTTCTCTGTGCATTTGTTCACAATATATATCTCTCTCTGTACATTTGTTCACAACATATATACGTGTTAAACAATATAAACCAACTATTAAACTTTGAAACTACCAACATGGAACTCAATCTCATACATAATGAAAAGTCTTCTTCATCTATCTCTTTTCCATTCACAATTTTTCTAACACAACCCTCTCTAAACAGCATCTCTAACCACCATATGAGATGCTAACCATTCTGAGAAAAACACAGGCTGAAGACTCAAAAGAGCAGTAAACTTTGTAAAACAGTCGTGAAATATATAATTTCTTGTATTGTCCCCACTGCATTGAGCCAGTCTGATTGACGAGGACACGAAGATATTGTTTGCAATTCATAATTAGTTAATTATTATGGCCGCTGTTCTTCCCAGTTTATTCGGATTAGTGAGCCAAGCTAGCGAACATGATTTGATGGAGCACCCACATGAATGATAATTAATCAAACAATCTGGAAATGGAGATCTGATATTCTTAATGAATTAATTAAATGGGTTGAGCCATGGGATTTTAATTAAGCCACAAGCACAGTTGGATTCTCCTACCATCCATGTCTTAGTTTTTTTTTTTTTATTTAGATAAATATTTTCAATCTTTCTGACCGTAAAATGGATGATTAAATTTATATATGGGATCGTCCTGTTGTTTAGTGGGTTCGAATCGATCGAATTCAATTTATGGCCGTTTGGTTTGCTACCAAGTAGGGTTAAGCTGTGGCTAATTGGAATTGGATGATACTGATATGGCTCGAAGGTCATCCTCCTTGCTCAATAGAAGTGAAAGAATGAATTTTCTAAGTCACAGTAGTAAATTTCTATTAAGATTAACACACGTTAAACAATTGTCGTCGGAGTTCTCGACTATGACCCTCCAACACTTAAGTCAGACAAGAAAGAAGATGAAGAAAATGAACAAGAGTAGAGAAGAGAAAGTGTGAGAGTGTGAATCTGTCCCCTTTCGGTCGTATCTCGGCCTCTTATATAGATGAGACTTCTGATGGGATGATTCTTCTCTCGCTCTTCTGATGAATTATGTCGGTATGTTAAGGGAAAAGTAAGACGTAATAATTGTCAACGAAGATTCCTACTGTAGTTCCCAAATGTCAGGCCTCTGCATCGCTAAGACGGGAAGACTTTAAGTATTCATCGTATGACTGACCTAAAACATCGTTGAATGACTGCTCCTCTTCATGATCGACCACCTGAGCCAATATGTAGTAGATGATGAATGCAGCCGATAGGCAGGCTTGGAGAGATATGACCGAGCAGTTGGTTAGGGAGTATACCTAAATAGCTAGCTCGGAAAGTATGGCCGAGCGATCAGTTCAGGGATGTGCCTGAATGACTGGCTTAGGGAATATGGTCAAGCAGCCAGTTCGGGATCGTGATTGATTGGCTAGTTCAGAAAGTATCGTTGAGCAGCCAGTTTATGGATGTGCCCGAACGGCTGACTCGGAAAGTGTGGTCGAGCTGCCAGTTTAAAATCGTGCTCGAATGGCTAGTTCAAAAAGTATCATCGAGCAGTCAACTCAGAAATGTACCCAAATGCCCGACTCGGAGAGTATGGCTGAACAGTTAATTTGTGATTATATCCAAATGACTATCTTTTCTTTTCGAATTTACACTTATCCATTTCTAGGTGGGAATTTTGGGAGCGATAACATATCCAAATCACATACAATGAAACAAAAGTCAAACTTGAATTGGAGTATTTTGTAGCCCCTCTCTGTAGAAGCTTACAATGGTGACGTTTGCTTTCACTTTGTATTGATTTATTGGATTTCTAATGTAGGAACAGTTGAAAGGGATCATTAATTAACATGACGATTTTTTTTTTTTTAACAATATTGATGTTTGTTCTTCTGTCTACGTGATGTTCCAATGCGAATTATGATGGTGTGGAGGCAATGACTTAAGAGGAGAGCCTCGTTCTATCTCTCATTTTCCATTCATATTTTCCAATGAGTTTCATTAAATTTTCACACGAAGACTATTGTGAGAATTGATGTAGGAGAGTTTAGTGCGTACGTGTTGGCTGACTAATTGGTATGATTAGTGGGAACTAATAATTTGGATTAGTGATTTTGAAATTTGGAGTCGTCTTAGTCAAGGAGTACTGGTGTTGATATTTGATGTGTCATATGGATGTGACTCTACATTATTCGATACTGGTATACAACTCATCGACACAGAAAGTGATTGCAAAACATATTGTCTTGGATTGGTTTCAATGTACCCATCTCATTGATTCATTGATAGGCCTTATTAAAAGTTTCGGAATTAGCTCTGTTAATAAGTGTGTTGATAAGTGTATAAGAGTTTATTTATAGGAGACAGAGGTTAATTTCTAAAAAGATTATAACTTTAGGTTATCGAGGGTCATCTTCTGTGTACATGCCAATTAAATTTCTAATTTATTCCCTTTCTCAATAGGGACAGTTGAGAGGGCCACTAATATGGCACTTTCATTTTTTTTTTTATATTGATAGTCCTTGTGAACTCTAGTTGTTCTATTCATTTTATTTTTGGCCTTTGTTGTTAGTATTTAAAATTATTTTTATAAGATGATAAAGAGATTGAGAAAGATGTTTTATATAAAATATAAGCAGATTAGTTGAAATAAAGAAGAACATTAGATATTTTATGTGATCATAAAGTATTTCTAAAATTTAAAGAAAAATTCTACAAAACGATAATTATACATTCTATGTTATATGATGTTGAATGTTAGACTATGACTCGAACACATGAGTAAAAGATAAAAGTTGTAAAGATAAAAAATTTAAGATAGATGTGTAGATACACGAGGATAGACAAAATAAAAAAATAAGAGTATTAGAGAGAAAGTCAAAGTTATATCTACTGAGAAAAAACTCCAAGAGACACGTTTAAGATGATATGAATATGTATTTAGACAATCAATAACTGCTTTAGTTAGGTGATGTGAAACTATGATAAATACGCACATAAAACGAGGAAGAGAAGGATAAAAAAATTTTAATTAGCAATAATAAAATAAAATTTGAATATACATAATGATATAATAGGGGATAGAAGGCGTAGAAGAATTTATATAGTCCACTCCATCTAATAGAATAAAACTTAATTGTTGGTATTGTTGTTCGTGCCAATGCTAACGATTTTCAATGAGTTTTTGCCTATTGGCTCACTGGTCAATAGCATCAATTTGCCTGCTCGATTGATTTGATTTGGCTCGTTCACTCGGCTTAACCATATCGACAACTACCAAGCCTCGATTGAAGGCTCTTAGAGAATTAATGTTAACTGTGTTTATGCACTCAACTTGATCGTTCAAAACTCCATTAGTCGACATAAGAAAGATTGAGTTGGAGCATCGCAACGACTACTAAGCCATTGAAGCATCAATCTTTTGATGAGAGTTGTAGCTTTAGATAAGCATTATTATTTAGCTAAGCGGAGAAAAGGAATCGAACGAGCCAAACAAATCGATATAGATGAGTTACGAAGGTGGTCAAGCGAACCGGATAACAAATTGTGCCTACTATATACACCAAACTAACCAAACAAATCCGACAAGTCAAGCAAATTGTCATTTTTTGAATTGATACTCAAACATGGCGACAACTTTTTTTTGTTCTTTTTGTTTTGTATGTTTCCTATAAGTCTTATAGGATTCAAACATAAATAAATATATATATATTCTCGATTACATGAACCAAACTAAAGAATAATCTCTCTAAACTATTATCTATCAATTCCATTTCTTGAACCAATCTTAGCATAAGGACTTTAAAGAGTATATCTTTTGCTAAAGGCTTTTTCTTCTTCGTTTTTTTCCCTAAAAAAAAAGGATAAACGGGGAATTGAATAGTTCACTAGTTGCATTAAGTTAAAGAAGAGAATCAGTGCAGTAACTTACCTTTTGCCATCAAAATGGAACAAAGACAGTTAAATTGGGTCTGAAAAATCATAATCAGAAAAGCCAAAAATCTATTCAGTTGTTGTTGATCTTGCCTCATTCTGAAAACCATGTTATAAGTCCAAATTCAAGTCTGACAGAGAGTTAGGAACTTAGAATTACTCGATCATGATTGCCTTTGTAAATTGAATTCCACAGCCAAGAAGAACATTTCGACTAAATTGCCATCTTTTAGCAGTTTCAGTAGAACTGAAAACAGAATAAACAACAAGTGTTTTTGCAGCTCTGCGCCGAAGCTTCTTGTTATTCAGGTCACGTTGGTTAGGACGCAGGGTCTGAAGCGACAAGTGACGTTGAAAAACGGAGATGATCACGTAGACAAATGGAGGCGATGGGAAGTTAGGCGACGTGCTGCTGCGACTTCCTTCCTCTCAACGGTTGCGTCCACCGCTCTCGTTTGAAGAAACGAGACCCCGATTTAGTTAGGTAGTTAGGCAAAGAATTTTGACTTCCTCAACGACTTCTTTTGTTGACCTTGTATTTCACTGGACGAGTACGGTGGGGTCCGCTTGAGCAAGTCCTTAACGTCGCCTACCATGAGTGGGGTAAAAAAGTTGGGTTCCTGCGAGCGTAGTGTTTCCACAGAGGCGCTTGGCTGGAAGGCCGCCGGACCCGAAGCATTACCATCCCGCTTTGGGTGGACCCCACGCTAAGGCCAATGGCTGTTACGGGTGTTTCGGTACGAGGACATGTGGAAATTATGATTTCGGAACGAGGAAGGACCTACAAAATCCCGAAGAAATCAAATCGGAACCCGCGACCGTGGCCGCCGTCCGGGCGATCCACTCCCACCGGCCGGCTGCCGTTCCCGAGTTCTTGGTGAGGTAGCCCTGCCTCCGCCTTCGTTGCTTCGGTCCTTTCAATCTCTGCATTCCTTTCGTCTCGAACGGATTCGTGGTTGCAGATGGCGTCCTTCAGGCGAACCCTCTTGGCGGCGACTGACCTCGATCGTTCCTGCCGCCACCACGCCTTACTGCACCGGCGAGGCTCCATATCCTCCCGCGGGAAGCTACAGCAGCACCATAACTCTTGGCGGAGGCGGTGCCTGCTTCGCTTGCTCCTTCTCTTCCTATTCGGCTTTATTTTCGGACTATTCCCCTTCGCTGACCTCGAAGATTCCAGCTTTCGCCCCCGACGCCTCCTCTTTGGTTCCTCCTCCTCCTCAATCTTAACTACGGCCACCGATAATAGCGGTAACAATTACCTTCCCCGTCGTGATCTTGGGAACGTCGCTTTGCGCTACCGTGCCAGTCAGATCGATGGTGCGCGATTTATCAAAGATGCTAATGTTCCGCCGCCATTCAAGCTTCCACAGGATCATTCAGGCGATGGGAAGCTGCTGCTCATCGTCACTCCCACGTACAGTTGGGCGTTCCAAAGGTTATACCTGAGTCGGCTGGGCCAGACACTTAGGCTGGTGCGGCCACCCCTACTTTGGATAGTGGTGGAAATGAATGATGCCACAATTGAGACAACAGATATCCTCAGGGGAACGGGCGTCATGTACAGGCATCTCGTTTGCAAGAAGAATTTGACCGACTCCAAGAACAGGGACGTCCACCAGCGGAACACCGCGCTTGAACACATCGAGCGGCATCGCCTGGATGGCATTGTGCACTTCACAGGTGAAGACAACATTTATTCCCTTGAACTGTTCGAGCGTCTGAGGGAGATCAGGTACCTTTTTTTACATTGCTTTACTATTGCCTCGTCAGTCAACGTTGTTTATTTGTTATACATGAAATTAAATATGTTTGAAGTAAATAGGTGGAAGAACAATGAATATATATTCTTGATAATTTTGAAATAGCAGTCAATCCTCTTTATTTTTCTTTACTGATGATAAGGAAGTCTCGCACATAGAAAAGTAAAACAGACAAGATTGCTGAAGATAGTAGACACAAACTGGTACTGTGGCAGAAACTTTGACACGATACCAGATTGAGGTTGACGAGTTGATCTTATCTTCAAGGGATTTTTTCCCCTCTTTCTTACCTCTAACTGAAGAATGACATCCAATCCTGATCAATATTTGTCGGCATTGATGAAATGTATCATTCCGTTGACCGATATTGACACTGTATTTGCATAGATAAATGCCAGTGCTCCATGTGCTAACAAAGTTTGATAGTACTGGTTAAGACAGGGCTTGTCTTGGTTGATACTGTCCAAAAATGACCCATAGAAAATAATCTGCTCTTAACTCATCCTTTGATTTTGATGCCAATGATGGCAAGGGATGAAACATTATAGAAGGAGAGGAAGGGGGAAGCACCAATTAGACCACTATCAGCACCAAAGACGAGGGGAATCACGTTGTTTCAGTATCAGTTGTGTCAATCCAAGTTCTAACTTTTTATGGTTACAAATGTATATTTATAGACGTGTAGAGTGAGATTGCTAGGATTGAGAACCTACCTATAAATGGGAGGGAGGTTCACAAGTTCAGATTGTAAGATCGAAGAGTAGAATCACAAGAACTTACAATTTAATAAAATGTCTTAGAATTATATTTGACATTTATAATTTATCACATGTATTCATTTTTAATATAGTATTAATATGAATTTTAAGAACCATCATTCCAGGACAATAAAAGGTTAAATAAAATTATTTTTATAGTATATATATCCATATATTATAAAGCATTAGTAGCAACCCTATAATACAAATAGTATTTGGATAACAATACAATAATTAAAAAAATTATTATACTTAGGAGGTAAAAATATTATATAATTGAAAACTTTCTCAAATGATATAAAACAAAAAAAAATTGTCGTAGTAAATGTTGATCACTAAAATTTATAATTGAATGTAAATATATTCTAGTTAAAGGTTTTCAGAACAAGATCCTACTTCAGAAAACTAAGTATACACAGGAATGTTTCATAGACTCAAGAGATCATAACCCAATTCAAATCCTAATTGGGATTTGGATCTTTTAGGACAGTAAGGCTAGTAAGTTCATAAGATCCTAAGGTCTGGATGGCACTCTTGACTACCATGAAAGGGAGAAACCTATCATAATTTTAGATGTCAACTTGAATATTGGAGAATTATGGGGTTGGCTGTGCTAGAATGTTATGAGAACTAATGCTCTCATGTGATGCACAAATTCACAAAAATGATGATTAGTTGAGATGTTTGTTATAAATGGGATTTATTACTCCAAAATTTTAAATTTATTTTCAAATTTCTATGCTTATATTTGAAGGGCAACAAGTTAGTAAAAAAAATATTATAAGATTAAAACATACTTGAGTTGATCTTGATATGCTTTGAAGCATGTTGAATTATGTTGATTGCCAGCACAGTGCTGAAATCATGATGCTATAGTTGAAGACTTAACTTCCGATACAGAATGTTACTTTAATTCTTGAATTGAAGTATGTTTTAGAAGTGTGAAGATGAAGGCAAAAATGAGAATAGCTGCAAAAGAAAAAGAGATAAATTAGGATTTAAATATTTCTCTTGGATATAAAAGAGCTAAAAATATTGGATATTTTGAAGACTTAACTTCCAATGCAGAATGTTACTTTAATTCTTGAATTCAAGTGTGAAGATGAAGACAAAAATGTGAATAGCTGCAAAAGAAAAAGAGATAAATTAGGATTTAAATATTTTGTCTTGGATATACAAGAGCTAAAATATTGGATATTTTGAGAGATTGAGTAAAAGTCTATATTACTTAAAGAAATACCAAAAAAAAAAAAATCAAAGAATAGATTGAGAAAATTTTACATCTGTTCAGTAAAAAAGAAAGTATCTGAAAAGATAGGAAATGGCTAATTCCATTGTTATTTTCATTGTCTCAAGTCCTAACTATTTGGTGTTGACTACAGGAATCATATTAATTTTTAAGCTCTATGCAAGACGACTATATCAATAGTAATATTTGTACAAATTATATCATTGCTTGTTAAATTACTAATGTTTTCTTTGAGTTTTCGTCTACCTTATACACCTTAGACTCTAATAGATTTAATTATTTTAATAATAAAATCTATTGGATGCAAGAAGTCACTAAATTTGAAGTTGCAAGTGACAAAGAAATTAGTTGAAGTGTTGTAGACAACAAAAATGAAATGAGTAAAATTGACGAGAAATATTTAACTTTCAATTATGGGATGCTTCAAGAGAAAGAAAATGTGTCAAAAGCAAGTAAAAGTCTTACATTGACTCTGAGATAAGAGAGTTTTGAAAAGGAAACAAAACTAATATCCTTTTAAATGTAAATCCATAGATTTGATAAATGTGATTTTTTTTTTTGATGAAATTAGTTTTGCAAAGTCTTGTAGTCACAAATATAGATTTGATAATGTAAAGGAAACACATCCCTGTTGATCATGTGGAAAATATTTTAGAAATGTTTTTCGATGCCTAGATACTTGCATGCCTAACAGGAATTGGAAATTGCATCTGGTATATTAACTTATTACTTGAGGATCTGTATAATGTAGTGTTATTTTGCTTAACCAGATCTTCTTCAGTGATATCATCTTATTTTGATCATGTTTACCTCAGTGCATTAACATAGTTGCTATAGTTATATCCTGACAGTCAACTTTTTTTTCCCTCCCGTTCCTTTCTCTGGATGCAGCAGTATCCCATGACTTGAAAGTTCTAAATCCTCAACTGACAACTCTTTCTCAAATATTTCTTTATGTGAACCTTAGTAGTTATTGCTAAACCAACAACAATAGAAACCTGTAACTATTTTGGTTGACCACTTGGATTTATTTTCAACCAGAGTTGCATTTTTTTTCTTACATAAATCCATGATCCATTAATTCTACAGATATGCATTTCCCTTTTGCAATATATCCAGCTTAATAACAATAGTGCATATCAATTACTATACTTGCCCCATAGTTTCCTTATACATTTTAGTGTACTATTTTTTAAAACTTCATTTTCATTTCATCTGGTTGGTTCTGCATAATGATCCATCAGATGTCTTGATTAGTTGACTTCTTTTTTTGATATTTTTTCTAGATTGGATAAAGGTCATACACATGGTAGACCCACTTTAAATTGATAGTGAAGATGGTTTTTTGTAGTTTGAAATTAAACCCTGTAATCCTTTTATCACGTAAGCCTTCACTTGAGTGGTACTGAGAAGGACATTCTACTTGGTCCAATTTTGAGTTTTCTGAATTGACCTTTACCCAGATCTCATTAAAATCCTTTCAGGATCAAGGAATAGGTGAAACATGTAGTATAAGTCAAATTCGCTGCCAATTTTAGTTTTCTCTATGATCTACAAGCCCAATTGGCTTCTTTACTGGGTGGGGAGGGAAACAAGTGGAGGGAAAGGAAAGGAAGTGTTTTTTTGTTTTTTTTTTTTTTTTTACGTTGAGGGAAAGAGGGGAAGGAAAATCAACAACATTTTGCCTCAACTTTGTCCAACCCTAAAATTGAATGGAGCAAGAGTGAGCATTCACAGTCAGCCCTAAAACCCATGACAACACCATAACCAATTTTCATTCAGCAACTGGTCTTGCTGACTGTTTTTTGTTTTGTTATCTTATTTTTGTTATTTGCTTCTCCCTTCTGCCTATTGCAGCCCAAGTGAACTTGGTGGATTCTTTTGTCTTTTTACCTTCTTTCCACTTTCTTTTCTCTTCTACTTTCTTTACTTCACTCTTCTTTTCCAATTAAACAATCATTTGGAATTTTACTTGTATCCGACCTGATCCTCCATTATGCAATTTGCAATCTGGACGCCCTCAGGATCCATTTTGGTAGGATTCACATATCTGGTCCATTGCCTATTTTCTTAATCTTCAACCATAATAATCAGTATATGCTTGATAAGTTTGTATCTTTATCTCTCTTTCATAGATAAATTTATAAATTAATAATGCAATGCTGGACTGTTTGTTTAGGAGATTTGGTGTTTGGCCTGTTGCAATGCTTGCTCAGAACAAAAACAAGGCTATAGTTGAAGGTCCGGTGTGTAATGGAAGTCAAGTAATTGGATGGCATACTAATGAGAAAAGCAAGAGATTTAGGAGATTTCATGTTGATATGTCTGGTTTTGCATTCAACAGCTCCATAATATGGGATACCAGGAGATGGAATCGTCCAAGTATGAATGCCATTCGGCAACTAGAGACAGTGAAAGAGGGCCTTCAGGTATGCTTTCCCTTTTCAGTTTCTCTGGCTCATCAAAATTCATTGTTAGAACAAAAACCTGAGGGGATCTAAAACAATAGTTCAGTTTAACTAGAAACACAAATGTTAACGAAGGATTCTTTGAACACTAGCAATACACTTACATATTATCAAGATCATAGACTTGTGACTCTTGTCTGTTTAGGTCATTCTTTCACTTGTTATTTGGGTGCAGGTGAATGCCAGCTATACTATTCATTTTATTGTGTTAAGCAAAAAAAGTAAATGGAGTTCATGTTTGGTTGGTTATTTGGTTGCATTTTCTTTTGTTGACAGACACATATTTGGCAACTCTATTTGTCAGGAACCTCTTGGTGAATTAATGCTTGCATGCAAATGCCACCTATTGCAGGGTGTCAATTGTAAAGTTACATTAATCTATAAAAATACAATTAGAAGGTAATACCTAGTGTAAGAAACCCTATTAATTTTCCCCATTAACCTCAACATGGTATTAGAGACATCATGGCTGATACTAGGTCTATCTCATATGCACAACCCATCATCTGACTCTCTTGAATGCATGGCTTTATTTTGCATGTTGCAACTCCTCCACACAATCCATCACCAATGTCTCCTACACAAGAGGCCTCGTCCATGTGAGACGATGCCTCTATTCTTACCTCCCATATTCAGTTGTTCGATCTCCTCTGCACGCTCCTTCACACAAGCAGTATCTTTGCATGACCTTTTATGGAACTTCTCTACATGTGTGATCTCATTGATACGTAGACCTTTGTGTAAGCATTTTCATCTATCCCCTTTCAAGCAGATTCAATATTTCTTTGGCAATATTGTCAGAGTCCCTCTAGCTAAGCTATGTTTTCTTCTTCACATGCATCTTTGAGAAGCAAATTCCTTGCTTACTCTTGTTCCTGCGGACAACAACATATTTTAGACAACAAACAACTAATCCCTCTTTCATCATAGAGTTGTAGTTCTGCCTTTATTGGTGAACTCTCAAGAGTTTTCCTCAATTCAAAATGTTAGATTTACGGATTACTTCCCATTGCCTCCTGCTAATCCTCTAGGCCTTTCCAGCTCCATAAATAGTTTTTGTGTGGAATTATTTAACTGGATATGTTGATTAGTACAATTTATTATACATGTTAACCATTTTATCCCTATAAATGTGCTTTATTCTTTTTGAAAATGCATTGCATATGTGCCCATGTATCACATATGTGCTATGGAATGGTCGGTTGCATACTGCTAGCATACAAAAACCTTAATATGCAAAATGGAGAGGATACACATCTGGTTTATCTGACTTTGTCATATGACCTCTCTCCATTCCTTTAAAAACGGGTACCCGAGATATTTATCAAATATTATTCATAAAATACCATGTAGCTATGAATCTCCAGGCAATTATTTTATGTACACACATAATACGGTTTGATGTGGCACTGATTGGCATAGATTTGATGATGAGATTTAAATTGTATCACTGAGGCTCAGACTGTGATTTACTATTACAACCCAGGAGCAATTATGTACAAAATACACTTGCCCATTTGATTGGTAAATATTTACTGCATTTGTGTTTTATTTTGGGCACTGGCAAATTACATTCTTCCTTCTTCAACTGCTTTTTGCTTGCTGAAACAGCAACAGTTTGCATTGTCATGTGAAGTATTACCTATTCATATTGTTTGCAGGAGACAACATTTATAGAGCAAATAGTAGAGGATGAGAGTCAAATGGAAGGCATACCATATGGTTGCTCAAGGATCATGAATTGGCGTCTCCATCTAGAAGCAAAAGATCTTGTTTATCCTGAAGGATGGCAAGTATCTAGGAACTCTGATGCTGGGGTTCAACTAACATGAAGTAGTTTTTTTTTTTTTTTTTTTCTTCTTCACAAGGTAATTCAACTTGGATAATAACTGCTATCTGCCTCCTAATGGTTGCTGCCAGTTTTAATGGGTAAGAAAAACTCATATAGTAAGATTATATTATACTTATGAAGATTTTGTTTACTATTTACTATGTCGATTATTAGTAATTTGCAAGCATATTTACATCAATAATCATTTGCGAGTGCTTGCAGGTTCTAGCATTTATTTGGGTACCATTAATCAGCTTCCAGAGTATGATTCTAACTGGAGGATGGATCAGCACAGTTGAGATTGCATCACTACATGGACTGTTTATATCTCGCAGGCATTTCAATTATGTACAGGTTCATTCACGATATGAAAAGGCTATAAATTTGGTGCATCTCCAAAAAGGATTCATTTTCCCCTTCCTTGTAAGAAGCTGCTTTCAGCATCAATTTTTGAGTTTGTTTTTCAGGTGTTTCTTTTCTTCTTCATGTATTTTTTATTGCTAACGAGCAAAACGCTTGTTTGAAGTTGAGTAGCTCACTGTGAATTAATTTCTTACGTGAAAAAAAAAATTAATATTTAAAATTATTTGAGTATTAAAATATTATTGATTAAAAAAATACTCAATTTAAATGAATAAGATTTCAGACTATATAAATTTTCAAAAAAACCAATGTCCTAGATAACATAAACCCAATGTCCTCTCCCAATTGAAAAACCAAAAGCCAATATTTTTGTACCCTAGATAACATAAACCCAATGTCCTCTCCCAAAATATATGTTAGAAATTTTAAAACCTAAGATTAGTACATTCCTTACTAATTAAAAAAAATCATGACCAATTGAATTAATATATAAATGTGCATAAATTGTTCTTTGGATTTACTTATAAGTTAGTGAATTAGGAAAAGATCATCTACTTTTTAAATTAATCAGGCAAAATTAAAATACTTGAATTATAAAAAAAAATCATGATCTACAAATTATTTTTAGTACTAATACACAAATGTTTATCCATGTACATCATTATTGGATAAATTTGTTTACTAAGGAATTCTTAGAAATATTGGATAAATAAATTTTCCATTTTACTTTTATTGAAGGTTTGATTAAAAAAAATTTATTTCACCCTATAATGTTTTTTAAAAAATATCCTCTAAAATTTTTAAATAATCAAAATAACTTTAATATTTTAAACCTTTTTTTTTTCCTATTAACATTATTTAGTGAAAAAGTAATGGGATATTGTAGCCAAGTGATTGATTTTGTTTAGTAAACGAATGGTTTTAGTAATTAAGAATGATGCCTCAGGGTACGGGGCAGCGGTAAAGATATTGAGATATTTTACAAGAGAATATAATTTGATCCTTTGTTAAGGTGCGATTCGATGATGAATTTTTAAAAAATCCATGAAGGCGACCCTCTATGTAGGAGTTTACCTGGCGGATAAAGTACAACTTCAGCATTGGACAGTCTTTCAGGGATGACGCGACTGCGGAGTCCGGACTAACCCGTTAAAGCTACGAGCATTTTTTTGATTTACTCAGGTAGTTGATGGAGATCTATTGGGGCTCCGACCTCTTCCAGCTCAGCTGTTGAAGGGGCGTCCCTGAAGAACCATGGGGCAGGATTGACCACCCCAGGAATTAATCGGGCGGATGATTCAGATACCCTAGTGCCAGTACAAAAAAAAATTATAAGAGATATTTTGATAATTTGAAATTTTAGAGGCATAAAATTTTCAAAGGGTTTTTTGAAAGATATGGTAAATTTTAGGGGCAAAAATGAAAACTTTCCTACTTAGTTCGATCGGGTTCTGTTTGTAGCTCGTTCCTTTGACCCATGGGAAACGCCGCAAGCAATGGTAACAGAGACGGCGGTGGTCGGAGCAACTCCGGCCATCACTTTGGCCCCGCGCCTTCCCCCCCGCAGCCGACTGAGGCGGCTTCCAATCTCCACGTGTTCTCCGCGGCGACGCCTTATCCGCTACCATACCCTAATCTAAACCGCACGCAGTACTATGCTTATGGGTACCACCCGCCTCCACCACCTGAGATGCCGGTGCCTTCAGATCAGCACCACCGTGCCGTCGGTGGACCTCATGGTGAGTACCCTGTTCATCAACCGGGGTGCATGGATCGCGGGAGGTATCCGCCTGATGGCCATCTGGCTGTTTCGTCTTCGTATTTCGAATATCAGAATACCGTAACAATCAGGAACGTTATTAATATTAAGAAAGAGACCCTCAGGGTTGAACCTGATGAGGAAAATCCAGGTCGATTCCTCGTTTCCTTCTTCTTCGATGCCACTGTCGCAGGAAGGTGATCCTTTTTCCTTCTGTTATCTTGCTATGATAATGAATGTTATTTCACATGTTTGCTGCTGTATTATTCATGTGCAAAATTATGTCTTCCCTATCAAACTTTTGTTCTCTTCGTTTTCTGCGTCTCCAGTCATGCATTGACTTGTTCAAAGCGATCATCCCTCTCGACGATGAAGCCTATCCTTCATCAATGCCGACCTTGATAACTCTTATTTTTGGGTCATTTCTAGTATGCCGAGGTTGATTCGATTTGGTACTGCTCTTACAGCCCACTGTTTTTTTACCCCTAGATGTCCAGCCAACTGCTTAGATAGAAGACTTCTTAGAGGAAGACTGATGGTCTTTAATTTTGTTTTGTTTTGTTTTTTTGGCGGTGATGCTAATTATGAGAAAAACATGATCACACAATTAGCTTTCTCTGACTCGTTTTCTTTCATATATAATTTTCCTGCAACAGCTGTTCAAATATTTACTGTTTCTATATGAGTAGCCAACAAGATGAGTTTGACTTTGACATGGTTCCATAAGCAACAACTTTTCAGTTTGGAAATAGTGCAAGCATTTAAACAAGAGCTGTTTGAAAGAGTTATTTCAAGGTTATTGAAAGAGTGATTGTTTTAAGTTATCTGTTTGTTCAACTTTTCTGTTTTGAATGGGCGAAGGTGAGCTTGTTATAATGCTTAGCATGGTTTTTATGTTTTAATCAGCATCAAGTCCAAAGATTGTTATCTGGAACAACTTGATTTATTTTTTTCTCTTTTAAAGTATACTTCGAGGATATTACACTGTGATTGAAG
Source organism: Alpinia galanga (assembly GCA_037177395.1). Classification (NCBI taxonomy): domain Eukaryota; kingdom Viridiplantae; phylum Streptophyta; class Magnoliopsida; order Zingiberales; family Zingiberaceae; genus Alpinia; species Alpinia galanga. The sequence continues at coordinate 4,873,590 of JBAMHZ010000103.1, read as the reverse complement.
ATTATATTCATGTAGAAACTTCTATACACTTTGTCCTTAGTACAAGAATTAGTGAACATTTTGCAAAGTCTATGGTTTTAGTTGATATCAAAGAATCTAGAGAATTATTATGATTACCTGTGGTTGCCATATACAACTGTAGGCAAGATTAGTTGTCCATAGTTTGATTTGGTTAAGTTTAAATATAATGAATGTATGCAGTCTTGTAATTTTATGGCATCTATTGTGTCTCATTGATTGTATATGTATAATATTGATATAATTTGATCTCATGTGGAATTGTTTAATATGTTTTTATTTTGACCACCTCATTGCAGATTATAATTTTTATTTTGTTCAAGAATGGTGTTTTTTTTTTTTTTTTGAGGAATGGGAAAGACAAAAGCCTACCCTCGGTATATATCCATGGGTAAATAAAGTTGCGTAGTAGTAAGCTATATGAGGAAGCAAAATACGAGTATAAATTAATTAAGGAGAGAGAGTTTGGGCCCATACAAGGTTGTGCAAGCATAGGATGGAGCAACCTTAGAGCAACAAAGCACCAAGAAAAGTTGTGGAGTGCATCTAGGGTCAGATCCTACAATTGATCTGTTGGTTGTTTCTTCTGAGGTGAATTGTATAATAAATTCTTACCTACCATTGACAAGCGAGTTCCAATCCCGCTTTGCCACAACATGTTGTGGAGGAAGCCTATTGCATTGTCATGCTACCAATGGTCGATGGTGGTCTAGAATCATGGATTACCGTAGGCATCATATTTCTGCAGAACTAGCTCATAGGGGATGCTTTGGGAAGCAAACAACTCATATCGTTGAAGCACTATCATCTGAAGGGTGTCTACTAGGTCCAAGGCAGGGGTGGGTGGATTAGGTGTCATGTGCACACTCGAGCAAAGCAAAGGAGAGGGACTTCCTGCTGATTGTATCTTCATTTAAGAAGGTCCTTTGCTGTCTCAGTAGTTTCTAATGTTTTTGTTTTGGTTGATGCAAAATCAAATTTTGCAATCTCTTAAAGAGGCCAAAGATCATGGATGGCCACACAACCATTGAAAGGCTAACATGATGTCTCCACAACTATTAATGTTGGGAAATTACATCAAAATCTGTTTAAAGGATGACTACATTCACAAGGAGGGACTGACTCCATCTTAGATTTCTGATTACAACAAAATCAAAGTTTGCAGATCTCTAGAAGGGATGAATATGTAGGGATAGTGTTGTTGAGGAGATGGTCGCTTTAGTCTAAAACATTTTGGATCACTTAATACCAATAGGCCTCAAGCAATAGCCATTACTCCCTCAAGTTCAGATGAGCTAACACTTTTGAAGGCCCCCTATAGATGTCGAAGAAATATCGATCAGAGGTCGTCACAACATCACTTATAACTCTTTCAACTTCTATTTTGCATGTTCTTAGAGGTATTCTCTTATGAATATTTGGATTGTTGAAGCTCTAACAATGTTACTTGAACGTGTGTTTTCTTTTTAATCGTTTACAAATTTTAATGATCTTTTAATCATATACATTTCACCCAAATATGCTTCTTGGAATTATTGGAAGACATATGACCATGGATTTATTTATGAAAATAGATACAATTTTCTGCATACAAAACAAAAAACTGCTTTAGTATTAGGATCATGAAAAAAAAATCAACAAAAGATTGCGTGAGTTCATATGGAATTGTTTAAAGGTGATTAGGGCTCAAATGGAACTTAAGCGAGACCACCTAGAACTCTGGAAAATCAGCTTGGCTTGATTCTGCTGTTGAATAAGTAGCAGCCAGATATCTGGTTTTTTGTTGGAACAAGGCATAGTCATTTGACTTCGAGATCCTGCTGAGATATTCCCTAGTCTGCAATTTCACTTCCTGAAGGCAGCATGTGACCCTACCAACTCCTACCAGATTAATTTGTTCAGAATATCCACATTTCATGATTCAATATCCTTCTTTAATCATTACAGGAGCTTTTGATTCTGCATTATGTATGGCATAGGATATCCCTTGTTGCTTATTTTGATTGCTATATCTAACTGATGCTTTTTACTTTCTGCAAACAGCATCACTATTTTCTTCTTTGCAAAAGAAGGTGCAGAATGTAGCCTGACTGCAACTAAGGAGGACCTGCTCCAACCAGTTACAGTATCCTTTAAGGAAGGTTTGGGTCAAAAGTTCAGGCAATCATCTGGTACGGGTATCGACTTCTCAATGTTTGATGAAACCGAGTTGATGAAAGAGGGAGAAGAGGGTATATATCCTCTTGCTATAAAAGCAGAAGCTTGTCCATCAAACTATCAAGGTCCAATTGGTGTGGATCAGAAACTTGAAATTCCCCAATCACAGATCACACAGGCTCTTTTCAAGAAGACAGGGAATGGTGACTATCATATTCTTGTGGTGAAGCAGATATTGTGGGTGAACCAAACCAAATATGAGCTGCAGGACATTTATGGCATAGGAAACTCTGTTGACAATGCTGTTGATGGGAATGAACCAGGAAAAGAATGTGTGATTTGTCTTTCCGAGCCACGCCAAATCACTGTCCTCCCTTGCAGACACATGGTATGCAATAGCGCACATATTTTATTTATATATATCAAGGATGCAATAACCCATGTTTTTTTTTCCTCTTCTTTATATATATCAATGTTTGAATGACTTAGGCAGGTAGCAATCAATTGACCCACCATATGGAAACACATGTTGTTGATATTTAAAAAATATTAACCATATTTAAAAAAATGACTTGCATACATCAAACAGAGTACATTTATCAATAAACTCAATTCATAATTTCAAATAAAAATATATGTCAATCATAGAATATAAAGCGCATAATGTAGTGTTGGAGAATAATATGTATAAATAATATGCATATCATTACTATTTAAAGTGTATATCACTGTCAAAAAACCAGTTCAACAATTACATATTACATGCTACCACATCAAAATTTTAGGTTAGTCACAATCACAAGGATTATTCCTCTCTCTAGGAGGTGAAAAATCATCAAATGCTTTCATTGTCTTTTCTTGGGAGAGAAATGATCCAAATTAGAGTTTCTTTCTTCAGCCTAAATCAGATTAAATGAACAAAACCATTTTCTTTTCTTCACTAGATTTGCAGCCCACCTAGCCTGCATATGTGGCATGCCAAAGTCTGTCTACTCAAAAGAACTTCTAATGGAATCACATGTTGCATATGCTACGAAGTCCCTTGTATAGAACAACTAGGCTGCTGCGTAGGAACTTGTTCAAACGTTGATATTTATCTATCCTTTTATAATTTCCTGAAAAATTAATTGCAAAACGACATTTGGGTTATTGAGTGATCAGACTAAAACTCAACTATTCATGTTCAAAGGGACAAGTTAGTGGATGATATTTCTGAATTTCTTTTTTAGAATTTTATCCTTCTCAAGGCATACATGTAATCACACTACATACATGTAATCACACTACTAATGTTCCTGTCTTTTTCTTATGATATCAAAGATAACATTAGGTGGAAATCTTGCTTTCGTTTCAGTTGCTATTCTTTCGTTTGCTTACTTTTATACCTATTTATTGGTTCAAGTAAATGTTGGTGAAATGGAAGGTCAATCGATGAGATTTACATGTTCGGAGACTAGTGTTTGCCTTGTCTCAATTAATCTCTTTTCATCATCTGCTTTGAATGAATGAAAAACCACTATAGATATTCTAATGTGATTTAGAAATAAATTTGTTTTGTGGAATTGATGCTTCAATACAAAAGTTTATTAATTTATTTTTCTCATACGTGTTTGTTCTAAGATGTTTTTTATGTTACTCTTTCCTTCTGATATAGCAACTGGCCAAGTCATAATGTGTGCTATTCATGGGTCACTATGAATGTTCTGCCATGTATTGCTTAGTCTAGATCCTATTGAAAGTTGTGAATTTGGCTGGAAGCCTGGGAACTAAATGGTGATTTCTTCTCTGACTTGTCCCAACAATAAGTTTTTCTGTAGGTTAGAAAATTGGCTTTTTTTAGATAAAGCTTAGGTGATACCCAACAATTTTTCCAAAAAAAAAAGGTGATACTCAACCAGCCATGATTCCATAACATTTCAAATGTTCTTTAAGCAGTGCTGGCACATTTGTAAGTGGTTTAGGGTTGCATTAGTGACTGAGCCCATAATAAAGGATTTCTAAATCAGATTGATTTTGAGTGAAATCCTATTATGATGAGCATAAGAACAAGATTTTTAGCTAGTAATTCAGACCTAGATAGGATTAGCCCTTGTGAAGTTTTTGTACAAACAGTACTTGTTTTTACTGGAGGTCTAGACTCGCAACATATATCTATCGAATACTGATTATTTTTAAAAAAATATCAGGATTGGTATTTTAAAAACCAGGGTAAGCTTAGCACATAGCATTGGCTTATGGGAAGTTTACCCTTGCATGAGAATTTAGTCTTACCTCATTCCTTAGTATCAATGAATTCGTTTACTTAGTATATAGCATTAGCATAGCCTTTATGATATGAAATCCTTTGAATCAATGATTTCGCCTTCTAATAAGAACTCCATTCAATTTCTTGCTATATCAAATTAATATATATATATATGAATGATCTCCTATATAACTTTTATGTGAGCACCCATGAGCATCTCCATCATTCACCGTCCGATCCCTAGGGTTCAAGGGTTGGACTATAGTGCTCACCCGATCGGACGGTGGATGATGAAGGTGCTCATGGATGCTTACATAAGAGTTGTGTAGATAATCATTCATCTATATATATATACATGAGTACTGATGAGCATCTTCGTTATCTATTATTCAATTTTTTTAGATTTAAGGATTGAATTATAGTGCACAAGCGATCGAACGATAGATAATGAAAAATGTTCATTTGTACTGTGAATGAGTTATGTATATATCTATATATCTATATATATATATACTTTTTCATGAGAATTTAGTAATTAAATGTTGTTTATGGTTTTTTCCAGTGCATGTGCCATGAATGCGCAACGATTGTTCGGCTCCAGACGAATAGATGCCCAATCTGCAGGCAGCCAATGGGGCAGCTGCTGGAGATCCAAATCGATAGTGGAGCTGAGCAGCAGCATGAATCACAACACATTTCCTAAGGTGGGATGCATGGATTAAATCATACACTTGCTTCTTTGACTCAGAAGCGTTTTAAAAGGACCGTCCTCTCCCGTGGTCTATAGATCTCAGATTGAATATGTCTGCTATGATGTCAACGTAATGGTTTTGTTGGCCTTTCTACCATTGGATTTAACAAATTTACTAATACAGCAGCTACCAAATGTTATTTTATCTTATATCTTTATATAGTTTCACAACAGATATTAATGCATTTTCAAAATTAGACTTCACTGTAAATTGCTGATGAAAAATTATTTATGATCTTTGAAACTTTTGCTTAGAAGATCATTCTTGTTGCGACAAATGCATCAGATCAACAAAGTAAAATTGTAAGCCCCTGAAGAGCATGGTGAAGCGGTAAGATATGTTAACATTGAATATAAAAAAATTTATAGTGAACGATCCTGAATGATTAGAGTAGAGAGTTTACCTTTACGGCAAAATACGATTGAACTTTACGAGGAGAGCACGATAGCATAATCAAACTTTGTCGGACCACAAATATTTTTTTAAATTTACCTTTTAGTGATCAATGAAAATTTTACAAAAAAAATCATAAGATGGAACCGATCATCTCGGAAGAATATACCAGCACCCCCAAAGGCACGGTGCAGCAACAAAGGCATTAAGACATCTCACAAAAGAACACAATTTAATCCTCTATTGAGACAAGATTCGGCGATGAATTTTTAAAAAATTCATAGAGACGATCCTCTGTGTAGAAATTTACATGGCAGATAAAGTACGACTTCAACGTTGGACAACCTTTCAGAGATAGCACGATTGCAAAGTCCAAACTAACCTGTTAAAACTGTGAGTACTTCTTTAATTTATCCAAGTGATTAGTAAAAATCTACTGAGACTCCGACCTCTTCCAGTTAAGGTGTTGAGGGAGAGTCCCCAAAAAAACTATGGGGCAAAACATATCATCCTCAGAGATTAATCGGATCAAAGATTCAAATACCTTGGTGCCAACCAAAAAAAAAAAAAAAA
>JBAMHZ010000103.1:4814583-4835356 GCA_037177395.1 Alpinia galanga | reverse complement strand
GTGTGATAATATGGATTGGTACCGAAATAGTGGTGTTCTCAATTGGTAGTGAAATCTGTAACAAAATGGAAACGTTCTGCAAATTTACACTGGTCAAACCTTTGTTGCTGTGCCCTTGATTGCGTCCAAAGCAGTTGATGCTTTTTTGTGTGTGTCTTGATTATTACTTTGCTTGTGTGTGTGTGTGTGTGTGTGTGTGTGTGGTGTGGAACCTATTCTTGCTAATCTTATCTCTCAATACATCTGCTTTTTGAGTTATTTCCATGTCCTTTGTAATAACTTTGTGCTTGATTTTGTCTTTCAAGTTTGATGTTTTCACAGAATCTTCTATTCACTAAGCATTTAAGCTGTTTGTTGTTAACTCTTCATTTCCAGAAAATTGTTTACAATTTATAAGAAAAATAAATTTTTTATGCAAGGGCATTGAGCAGCATGATGCCAACAATACAAATATAATTTTGCATAAACCTAGAAACAACAATGAGCCATATGGTGAATTGGTTTTCTGAAGGATATGACATTCATTTAAGTAAATTCCATTATTTTGACAGTCTCGATAGAGTTTCTTTTCCCAGTTGTCACTAATAATAGAACTTGCCATGTATCTTTGGTTTAGATACCTTTCTTTGTAGTGCTGTATTTTTTGGATGGTATGCCTTGCTTTTCTTAACTCCTTTCGTAATGATGAAGCTGTAAAAATAATTAATTTCAGGTCACTACACCATTGCTCAAGTTTATGGCAGAGTTTGTTCTAAATAAAGCTCAACGTCTGACTTTTGACTCATCATCAGCTAATGGCATTCTTCTATTCCGTGAAGTTAGCAAGTTGGTTGTTGCTTATGGTTCACGAATTTTATCTTGTCCAATTAACACGGATGTCTATGCTAACAAGTACAAAGGAATTTGGATATCTCTAACCATTCTCTCAAGGGGTAAGTCCACATGACATTTCATTGTGCTTAATTACACATAAGCTGTGCGCTTTATAATCAGATGCTTCTCAGTAAGATTGGCAACATCAAAATTGAAGAAACAGACAAAAGAGGTCCACTGTATTTCTCTATTTACTTTTCTTCAGACAAAAGAGGTCCACTATCTGGATTAAGCAAGATCTAGTATAACATAAAGATTGTAGAAGCATATTTATTTGTTCACTTAGGAAGCATGTCTGTTATTTAGGGCTCATGTGTTCAGAAAAACATAGAAATTGCTGGTTTTGTGGATCATTGTTTTATAAATTTTAGCATTAACGTTTATCCCACTTTGTTTCTTTCTTTCAAGCTACTGATATAATATCCAACTATGACCTTTGAAAGAGTCGGGTGGTTTTCTTTCAATCAAAACTGTCATTGTCCATTCATTTATATAGCCAACTTTGCTTATTTGGTTTTGTAGGTTATCTGTAGGTACTACTTTGTGTGTGTGTGTTTTGCTTGCCCCAAGAATTAATTTAGCGAATATTGGTTATACCAGGCATATCTTTGTATTTCCATGACGTGGATAAGTGCTTAAACTTGTTCTTATGTTGATAATGAGTATTATATGGAATAGGCTTTGTTGATTGTTTTCACTCTTTAAAAGTTTTAATGTTTTATGATAATTTGCTGATTCCTTTAGTATTACTTGGCAGCAATGACTGGAAATTATGTTAACTTTGGTGTGTTTGAGCTATATGGTGATCCGGCATTGGCAGATGTCCTTGATATCTCTCTTAAGATGATTTTATCAATTTCATTGTCTGATATTTTGGCCTATCAAAAGGTAAACTATATGTTCTATGACTTACTGGATTAGCTTACGTATCATTTCTCTTCTAATATTATTCTGTAGTTTTTTATAGCACTGGGCATCTACTGACTTCAACTTGACTTTTGAATTAATTCAAGATTGCGATATATTGTCACATTTCAGTATTAAGTTCTTACCTTTGAACTAAAGGATTTAAAATGCCATGCCATCTTAATGGGAATGCCTCTTTTGAACTCGGAATCAAGGATTGCGATTTTGTATGAACATTCAGATAGGTTTCTTGCATGGCAGAACACGTTTCTTGCTATTTTTGACCTGTCTCTAATTTTGCAAGCCAAGGTTGTCTTGATCATGTGCCAAAAACAGCTCTTCTGAAGAATGTGGCATGTATTTTTTTAACTTGTGAAAAACATTATCCTTGTGGCCTTCTGACAATTACTGTCTACTTTTCAGCTTACAAAGGCCTACTTTGCATATATGGAGGTTTTGTTCAGCAATCATCTTTCTTTTATTTTGACTCTCGATACAAGCACATTTATGCATATTGTTGCAACACTTGAATCTGGCTTGAAAGGTTTGGATGCTGGCATCTCATCTCAGGTATATATTACAAACTGACGAACCCCTTGACTTCTAGCCATCATTCACATATTTCCATCATTCAAGGCTAAGTTCTAATTTAATGAATTGAATTTCTCTAGTGTGCTTCAGCTATTGATAATCTGGCTTCCTTTTATTTCAACAACATCACAGTTGGTGAAATGCCACCTCCACCAGCTGCAATGAATCTTGCTCGACATGTTGCTGAGTGTCCCAATCTATTTGCCGAGGTGAGTTGTTAGTTTCCTTGACACTATCCTAATAACAATTGCTATTATTATTTTTCTGGTGGATAGACTGCAAATTAGGACATGTAACATATTTATTTTTTGGTGCTACAAAAGTGGTATAATCATTTAAAGAAGGGTGTGAAATTTTGAACATGATCAGGTGCATTTACATGGTAGGACTTGAATGATTAGATGGTCAAGCAGAGGCTACTAATCTTGGTGCTCAGGGCCAAATGAGTCATAGTTGTTGACAATGCTCACAAGAAATTAGTGGTTGTAGTGGTGCTCATATCTGTGTGAGGCGCAATCAACAAGGTTGTCAAATCACGAGCAAAGTCTAGTAACGACGATGCTCACATTCATGTGAGGCCCAATGACCAACAAGTTTTGTCGGATCGCCAACAAGAATTGGTACCGACAACTTTTGCATCCCCTTTAAGTTCTCACAGTGAGCAAAGGTATGGGTTTGGGCTGAGAATTGAGTCATATAGTGGCAATACATTTCTACACTTGTTTCTAATAGGTCTTTTAGATTTTCACAAGGAGAGTCATTGCTCTTAAATCTATAAGGTATATTGACCTTGGCTGGCCAATAGATGGCGCTCATTTGCTCGAAGGGAGAGGACAATCGACAAGTCTGATATTGAGTTTCAAGCTACGATGGTAGAAGGAGAAGAGGAATGACAGGTGGTTGGTACTCCATGAATATAATGGAGTTTCATGTAGTTGATCACACTCATGAGTTTGTGGGAATCTAACACCATTGATGTTCAAGCGAGTAATACATGTGTTAATATGTGCGTTCCAAGTGACTATGATAGTGATTTGTTGCTCACTCAAATTTGTTGTGAGTGGGTGAGCGAAGTGTTTAAAATTTTTAGTGGCTTTAATTAAGGTTGGAGGATCACTATCATGTGCATCGGGTAACAAATCTAGCTTGCAAAAAGGTTGTAGATAGCAGGAAATTATGGAGACCGGTGTCACTCAATCTTGCGATAAAAGCGGAAGATGCTTGGGTGGAGTTCATGACGAAGGAGGAAGCTCAAGCAAGGTTTTAGATAGAGTAAGTATTTCATGCCTTCGCAGTGGGCTTGCGACTCGGAAGTAGGTAGCCAGAAACTCGGGCTCACCAGGAGTCATAAAAGTACCTCATGGCTCATTGAGTCTAGCAACAAAGATGAAAGATGCTCAGTTGGAGCTCGCGATGAAGGAGGCTGCTAGGAGGAGCTAGCAATGAAGGGTTAAACTTGTGTCAAAGAAATTCGAGTGAAGCTCACAATGAAAGCAAAAGGATTGGGTGGAGTTTGGAATGGTGGAAGGATCATGATGGGTTACTGACAACTTCTTGCATGAAAGTAAGCAAGCTAAAGGAAATGTTTCTCTTGTGACCAACTCAATGATATTTGAAACAATGGCTAAGACAACATTGGTAGCAAAGGCCTAGTCGCACAGGGACATCATTCATGAGGAAAGGCTTGCTTGGCACTATTGAAGAGGAGTTAACGGGGTATGTCTATAGATTCTGACATAAGAACACAAAGTGCAAGGGCTCGATGTTGCTTTTGTAGAACACAAGGTGGAGACCCTTTAGTTTATCGACAGAGCAATCATGGTGCTCGAGTACTATCCAAATTTGGTAAAAGTTTAGATTCTCAATAGATTGGAGGGAAGTAAATTTAGAGTCCCATGATTGGAATCATAGATTTAAAGAAGGTAGATGACATAGCATATAATACACTTTTCTTGCTATTTGTTGCATAATTTGATTGGGTTGCAGGTGTGTGCTAAATCAAGCACTTGACATGATGGATTGGTTTTAGGTGTGCTAGCTTCCCTAATGATAATATCATAGTTTGTATAGTTGTTGATAGGGATCGTGAAGATCGCGTGAAGGAGATATTAACAAAGAGTATGTGGTAATGTTTGTAGTGATCGAGGTAGATGGATCTTGCAGATAATGGCAAAGGCACATGGGTCGTAAGAAAGTCAAGGTTTTGGTAACTTAGCATTGTGCTAACATAACCTAGAGAAGATGCTCATAATTGGGACAACATAAGACAGTGGGGGAGGAGATACTTGATCAAAAGATGAGTTGGAGGCTAGTTGAATACCACTTTATGAAAACTCTAATCCTAGAAAGGAGACTTTGATATTATGTAAAATTTAGGGATAAGAAATATTGCATAATGAGAACATTATGTGAAAATATATACTTTTGCTAGAACCTAAATTCAGACCTATTAATAAGAGACTAACTCTACTACATTAATAATTCCATTAATTTAATACCTTTAACGATAATAAGTATAAATATCATGAAGGGTAGGAGAAATAAATTTGAACAGAAAATGTGAGAGATGACGAGTTGCATGTAACTAAGAATTTTAAGTACAACAATAATAACTAAGCCGTATCCCACTAGGTGGGGTCGGCTATATGAATTCTTCTACGTCATTGAGCTCTATTTTCCACCATATCTTCATTTATATTTAAATAAATTTTATTTTATTTTATTGTTGCTAACCAAGTCTTTTTTGGTCTTCCTCTTTCACGTTTAACGTGTGTATTTGTCATGGTTTCACATCGCCTAATTGGGACATTTATTGATCGTTTAAATATATATTCGTACTACCTTAAACATGTTTCTCGGAGTCTTCCCTTAATAGATGCAACTCCAACTTTCTCTCTAATGTTCTCATTTTTTATTCTGTCTATCCTCGTACGTTCACACATCCATCTTAATATCCTCATCTCTGCAACTTTCATCTTCTGCTCATGTGCTCGAGTCGTAGCCCAACATTCAGCTTCACATAACATAGTAGATCTAATCGCAGTTTTGTAGAACTTCCCTTTAATATCATATATCATAATTAAAATAATTCATATAGTCATATATGAATTTACAATATAATTGTGAAGGTATTGCATTGTCATTTTAGTGTAAAAAATATTAACTTTTATAAGATAGATTACAAGGACAAAAGTTAAAAAGGATTCTCATATAAGGGAAACTTTCTTGAATGAATGGCATGAAATATATTATAATGATTGTTAAGTTTTAAAATATCTGTCAATGTGAGTATATTTCATTTACTCAAAGTTGACATGATATTTCCTAAAAATGGCAAGTGGATATAGTATCAGATTAAGGATTAATTAGATCCCAGTAAGTCATATCCTACTTAGGTTTTGAATCATTAGGCCAATTTGGATCATAATGTTGTGCATCCTAAGGTTGGATTGCAATCTTGATAAGCATATTATAAGCTATATATAAAGCCGTTCAAGTTGCTTAGAGTTGTGCTACTCTTAATCCTCTGTATTACAATGTTATCTTTTTAGCCTCTAGTATAGATGTAGACACTGGGTTATGAATGATATCAGTAGATATGTTAAAGTGTTAATGCTTGATATGACGAAGCATGCAACTGTCAGCACAACCAACTATGGTCCCTTGGCTACCCCAGGCAGCTAATGCAAATTTGAGACATGGTATCAGTAGCTATGTTAAAGCATTAATATGATGACGAATGGAACCATCAAAATTAACCAATTATGATCCCTTGTCCACACAAGGCAGCTAATGGGAACTTGTGACCTACACCATAGTTGTCACTGAAGATTTATAAATTTTTGAACATGAATTAGAATGCAAAGCATGGGTTACTAGCTTAGAACCTAGCAATTTTAGTGAGAAAACCGTTGTGCTAAAAAAGATAAAGAAAATAACAAATTTAGTAAAAACAATACTAGTTTTGGATAAGAAATTACCTGTCTAAAAATGGCATCATGATATAGTCATGAACTACAAAGTCTAATGCCCATGGAACAAGAATCAACACAGCTAGAAATTTAGCCTGTAAGAAAATCCTTTTGAATCAGTGAATAGATGCTGTTATCAATCATCATAAAATGCCAAATCCAACATAAACCAAATTTGCATGCAACAAGAATGACAAACAATAAGCTACCAACCACCAGACAGAGTGCTCAAATGTCATTAGCCAACCAGAAATATATAATAACAAACAACCTATGCAACAATCCTTATTAATAAAATACTAATATGAGTATTTATATCCCTGTCCTTTTCCAAGATATTTAAAAGTATAAAGGTTCAATTACTGACAAGTACCATGGCTTCAACCTCATTGCTTTGTATATCAATAGTGACATACACTGAAGTATTGGACACATAAGTTTGATATAATTTATGAAAGTGTAAAATAATAACTTTAAAGAACCCATATATTATATGATTCTACTCAGGTTCATGCTACAAAACCAACAGAAGAATGATTAAAAGAGAAAGCAGTTGCGGATTCCAAGTTAAATGTATCTCAGAGACAAAGTTCAACCGAAACAATAGTGCATAAATCCAAGAAAGAGTGCATGAATCCATCGACCCACAAAGCTCACTGATATGGTGTGCAAACTGAATCTATGAGACAATCTATGGAGAGTGATTTCTTTACGTACCGAACTGCTCGAAGCATAACGGAAAACTCTATCCTCGAATAGCAACTCATCGTCATTCTCGCTAATTGACTCTTTAAAGGCTACAACAAGACCCTTCTCCCGCATTACCACCTCCGGGTCATCATTCACCTCTCTTGGCGATTCCGCCTCACCGCCGCCCCAATCTTGATCCCAGGACGAAGAATGCGAGTCCATCGACTCATCTCCTCTGAGCCAATCCTCCCAAGCGCGGTTCTCGGCATTTCTCACATCCTCCTGAGCTTCACGGAGCTCCACAATCGCCTCAGCCCGACTCTTCCAAGCCTCAAACTTTTCGGCCTCCGTCACATCCTCCTCGTGCTCCTCCTCGCCTAACTCATCAACACCCAGCACATCCTCCGCGCTCCAGCTGAACCAGCTCTCCTCGTCGACGTCCGAGAAGAATTTTTGCCACCAAGATCTCTTCTTGCGGCGCCCTTTCTTGCTGCAATAGCTAACCAGCCGAGACGCACCCCGCTGCCTCCGCCGGCTCCAGTACTGGGGACATAGCGCGAACAAGCAGCGTGGCGAACTACCGACGGCGGTACTCCGCGAGCCTCCGAGGAAGATGAGGTTGCTGAGGGGCGCAGTCATCGAAGTGCTCGTCGAGTACATGGAAAAGGCGCCACATTTTTCACGCTCAGCCACCACGATTTGGCGGAGCAGACACCATCACCGTCACTAAATCCAGGGGGAACGGAGAATCCACCAAACGAGTAGCATGGATTATCGAATCGATCGAGAAGAGAGTGGATAACAAGGCAAACGTGGAGCTGTGGTGGCGAATCGGGCGGCGTGGAAGCACAGGAATTCCATCGCTCTCTCTTCTTATTCGCGTTCGTCAGACTTTAATTACACGTCAAAGCAAACGCTTAACACAAAATTCTCCTTCGCAACGAGTTCTTTATCGCCTATAAATTCTTTCCCTCATTCAATCTTTTTTAAAACAAGAAATCAAAAACAAATTTATATTTTGAACGCAAAAAACAAGTTTGCAAACATCAAAAACAATATTTTGAAGAGAAATATTTTTACAACAATTTATTACTGAATAGTGAACTATTCATAATCGAATATAAGCTCCACTCATTAACAACATCTTTAGCACATATTCATGATATAGAAACCAAAATCTATCATATTCTTACAATGTGTACCACTAAAAAATCAAACAAGTTTTTCTTCGTTCTAACTGGGTGTCGAATCGCTGAGGTTGCGGCCGCTGGTTTCAAGAGGAAACAAACACACGGCAATTCCCGCGAGGAAGATCACAAGCTCAAACAGAAGAACTGCTGCAGATTGGTGGCAGCCATGGACTAAGCCAACAGCCACGAGAGGGCACGTTATGCCGCCGATCCTTCCTACTGAGCTCGCGATGCCAATGCCGGACGTTCGCACAGAGGTTGGATATATCTGATGACAAAGAGTAACATTTTGCTTGTTAGAAGAATCCAGATTTGTCAAACCAGAATCAAGCAGAAGCAGTGCTTTGATGCAACACAGCAACTTCGAAATATCGAACATCATGTTATATGAGGTGACTAGTTGATGTAAAATTGTCGTGTCTACCAAAACAACTCGATCTAAGAGAGTCGATAGTTGGCAGTACAATTGATTTAAGAATCAAATTTACCCTCGGATCTAAACAGTCGAAGGATAGATAAACTCTGAAAATTGCAAGTGCTCCGAATGAATTCATTTACTTCAGGTGATCTCACGTAAATTGGCTTTATCACATTCGATACATAGAAAGGTTAGGATCATAGAAAAAGACTTCAACATTGATCAATTGGGTCAAGTCAAATTTTCAACCAGAAGTTAAACAAGATTCATTGGAGACCCTATTCCTGGACTGTTTTTCTTTTAAAGAGCGACCGAGAGGTATGGCACAGTTAAATAGAAAGACACGAGTTAGAGCGATATTAACCTATCGAAGAACTGATTTGCTTACACTAACCTCAGGAGCATAGATGTAGACGACGGTGAAACTCGCTGAAATGCTAATCCTTGCACAAAATAGAAGCGCGGTCGTCAATTCTTCTGTCTGAGCAAAGAGCAGCGGAATTAAGACCACACAACTTGCAAAAAGCATAGATGACATAGAGAGCTTGCGGCCAATCCGATCCACAATTGCAGCAGATAATATAAGCCCGGGAATCTCTGGAAAAAAGAAAAAGACATCCAGATCCAGACCATGTGATGAATAGGCAAAAAGTGCATCCACCTTTAACTTTTAGGTGATGGCGGAAAGGTAATAGAAGTTTTAAATTATACCAGCAAAGCTAGTGACAAGCACATCTTTGTAGAGGTTATTGTTAGTTGTTTGGTTTGGGTCGGTGACTTTAGCTGCACAGATCCTATTTCCGTTACTCAACTCGGATGTCAGCAGTACAATACCATAATAGGAGAATGCATTTCCAAAGAAAACCATCCATAGAAGAAGTGTCGTTCTGATTAATTTTTGCGATAGAAGCCTCCTTAGAGCACTGATACCTTCATTTTTTGTATCAGTGTCCTTGTCGGAGCTTCCATTCGTCCCATTTTCAATTTCAACTAAATGTGTAGCTTCAGAATGATCAGTTATTTCCTCTAATTCCATTTCTTGGTTATCGGAGATAAGCATGCCCAAAGGCATTCCCTTGCTGTTTGCTCTGGCCATCTGTTCCAAAACCTGCATAGCATTGCTGATTTGTCCTTTCATGCAAAGGTATCTTGGCGACTCGGGGGTGACGGCGTAGAATAGGAGCAGAAGAAAAGATGGTAAGGATGAAAAAGCTAGTAACCACCTCCATCCAAATCTGGGCATAATGGCCTGTAAATTCAGTGCGAATAAGCGGCATCCAATTCTTAATAGCAAAATGATAAACTAATAAGAATTTCAACATCCAATCATAATCAGCTTTTAGAGTAGTATAAAACTAATTAAAATTTCAACATTGAATCAGAATCAGATTTTCACCTTACCAATCACATTATTTTTTTATCGTTCATAAGCAGTGTAGAACTACTGAGAAAAATAATGCTTAAGTCAATATAAAAGAGGAAACAAGATTTGTAGTTTAGATTATCTTCAAAAAAGTAGTTGACTTTACCACTGAGCCATTGACAACCAAAATCAGCAAGTGAATGTCACGTTGGCGAGCAAGGAATCTTATTTAAAGAAAATTAACGAAATTAATAAATTTGTTTGTTGCCCCTACCCATGCAATCGAAGCTTCAAATATTGTGCCAATCGTCCAAAAGGCTGAAAAGATGACCATCCATTTACCTCTGTGTGGAGCAGGAATAAACTCCAGGAACCATGAAGCAAGAACAGGCCCACCTCCCAATCCAATCCCGACCATAAACCGCAAAAGAAGTAAAGATAAATAATTGGGAGCGAAAGAACTAAGAAAACCAGCTCCGCTAGTTACTAGAGCTGTGAAAAGAAAACCTGTCCTGAAATAGGCAAAATGCATGAAGTTAAAAAAATAGCACAAAACATAATAATCCACATTAAAAAGATATGAAGCATATATTTACAGTATGCAATACCATTGTCTTCTGAAAACCAAACGAAGGTAGACAACACAAACAATCTTTTATTCAAGAATGCTCGTAGCATTGAACAAGATAGATCATATCACATATGAACTTCACAACTAATAAGATACAAACATTTCAAGCAAAGCTAAATTATTTCCTGCAGTCAGGGAAGCTGTGCAATTTTTGTTGAGAAAAAGACAAGTATAATCTCAAAAGAACCAAAAGAACATGTAGAGTACTAAAGGAAGGTGTACTTGTGTCTTGCACAGGATTAAGTAACAAGACGGTTTGCAAACTTCAGGTCAAATTCCGATTGTAATATGCCACAGGTGCAGAGAATTGTTTCCAAATGATTATTCTCCCAAGCAATAGCAAACAAACAAAGAAAGAAAAAAATTTATAATCATACAGAATCCTTATTCTTGTAACAAAACATGCATAATTCAAGAAAAAAATGTCAAGAGTCCAAGGGATTCAAACTGCCATCTTGTTAGGTACCAGCCCCAAACTATATAGCTATAAGTCAGAATACAAGTGATCGATAAATTTAATTGCAAAGTAAGTTCTGAAATATGTGTGTGTGAAGACAAATATAAATAGGGCAACTGAATAGTCGAGGAAAATTAAGATTTTAAGCTTTCACAAGTAACATCAATTTCATACCTTAAAATTGAGATATTAACTGCAAATGAATTACTAATATAGACAGGCACCCTGGTTCACGAGCTTGTATGCATAAAAAAATGGGAAAAATATAAAATATTTGGATTACTGAACAATAGATAACAAAGCAGTAACCTGCGGCCTTATGTTCTCATCAATCGAAATAGGATGTGCATACCAATTCATACTGTTACATCACCAACATTGGTTGTCACTTTATGTCCATTATGAAAAAAGGCATTAGAGGAATTCAATCTAAACTCGATACCTGTACTATCAGTCTACCCATCAAGTAACTTGGACTCTGATATGATTATTGTGTTTATATCGTTTAACTACTACTAAGCCTGATGGCAGTCAAAATATAACATGCCCATTTAATTTGGAGGGGAAAAAAAAGGACAGTGAAGCAAATAACTGACGGTAGAAGTGCAAACGGAATGTGACTTGAATTAGATGAGTTGCTTCAAAAGAAAGGACTTGCCTCCTTCCGTGGATATCAGAAATTATGCCCCAGCTGTAAGCACCAAGGAGCATACCAGCAAATACAACACTGGTGATGAAGCTCTCCTGCTGAGGAGAAAGATTCCACTCTACCTGAACAGCCGGCCCAACAAAAGAGAGGAGCATCATCTCCATGGCTTCTGAGATCCAACCCATTCCAGCATAGCAAAGCACCAGTGCCTGGAATTTACCGAACCCAATTGATAGAAGGGCGTCATCCATGGTAAATGAAGAGACCCCATCACCAATTTGCAATACCTGATATATATACTAATCATCAATCTCGAATGCCAATATAAGTTGGCATCAAAATACGCAAAGATAAAGATCACTACACTCTATTAATTGGTTACTAACTATGCAATGACCTGATAAAAAATTCCAACAAAACTAGTAACAAGTTTTAAGCTGTTTCTGGGGTTGCGAAACATTCTAAAAATAGTTGAAACTAATGTTTATAACCTATCTTAAACTATCGAAGGCTCTCATATTATCAGAAACATCTGAACATTAAGATCCAGACCCAAGTATAAAATAAAAAGTCAAGGAAACATAATCAATATGATAAAGTTAAACAAAAACACAGCATCAAATTAACTTCCTGAAAAGAAAAGGTTGACTATTTCCCTTCCAAAGATGAAACAGGACTTTAATGTTATCCAAGTTTCTAATTTCTCACAAATTTTAGGACGATAATTTGGTTAGAAACAAAATCATATCCCCTGCCTTTCTAAATTTTGTTATAAGATTAATAATAAATAAATAAATAACTAACTCTAAGTCAGTATCAAGTATTTATTTTAAAGGTTGAAACACAGAAAGAGTTGATGATTCGATGTGTGCATTCCTTCCAAAAAAAAAGCGCTAGGATTGTTATCAAAATTGTTCATCGCTGTGAACTGTTAACTGCCTCTTTTGGTAAAAAAAACTACATCATATCTCCACAGCTTTATTATCCAGAACAGCTACACAACAAAACTGTAGAACCATATAAAGATTTTGGAAGGACAATGAACAGCATGGATTGTTTTTTAGCTACGAAGCAGAAACCTACAATAGAATTTTTCATGTTAGAATGGTTGAGTGCAAGCATGGTCAGAAACTAAATCACATCAGACAAGAAAGAAGAAAAAAAAGACTTTACACCAAGAACATAATGAATCGATCATTAATTCGCAATGCATCCCTCTTTATCATACCTTTAACTGCTGCACGCACATTTTGCTAAGAAACTACATCCACGATAAAGAAGATAAATGATTAATATGCAAGCAAAGAAAGGCAAAAAGATGAGAAACCAACCATTGAAGCTTCACGAGGACCGCTCAATCCTCGACAACTGCCGGATCTTGCTTTTTCTTAATCGTTATTTGCATCGAGATGATCGGGGTGTACCGGGGCAGGAACCATTCAATTCCAGTCGGCGAAGAGGAGAACGTGGAGGACCAAATTTCAAAGACTGAAGGGTAGAGTTGATTGCGGGATACGCTTCGCCGATGTCTCCTCCCCCTAAATTTTAGGTCACCATGTCACACGACCCGAGATTGCTCGAACCCTAATCGAACTATACAGCTTGATTCTCCGATTGGCTAATTGGGATTTGGTGGATCAGTCTCGAAATTTTTTTTATGATATTTAAAAAAAAAAGTCAAATCCGATCAAACTTGTTTATTAAATATAATTTTGGATATTCAGATTTAACTTAAATAAGCTGAATATTACGAAATACTTAATTATTTAATATTTATTTAATTATTGAGAAAAATATCGAAAATGAACGTAGAGAAAAAAAGGAGAGAGCGAAGGAGTCGAACGGAGGACAGTTCGTTGCGTTGTCTTTAGTTGAGGCATCTGTTGCAGCCCCCGGATCGGTGCCGCTCGCTTGATCGCTCTGCTCCGCCGCGTTCCGTCTCGTCTCCTTTCTCCCTCGATCCCATAGCGGAAGCGCGGCATGCCCAGGAACAGCCCCCCGAGTCACCGCCATGATGGGACCTCGCCACTTCCCCTCGGCATGGACTGGAGCCCTCCCCCAAAGCGTTGGGTGCGCTCTCCTTCTCCCCTCATCTGATCTGTGCTTCTCGTTAAGTATTATACTCCTCCGATGCGAATTCTCGGGTTTCTCCTGTGAATCGTTTGTTCGATTGAGCGAATTCATGCCGGCGCCGCCCTGGAGCGAATTCTGATCTGCGCTTCTCGTTTGTTCGGTTATCATGTTTTCGATGCTCCAGATATGAGATCCAGGCGGAGCTGACCTTAGGATGCTGATATAGGCTTCTCTTTTTCCGCATAGGTATCAAACTGAGAACATGTAGCTGAGATTTGGAAGTTCGGTAATGGATAGTGGTTTAAGAGATAAATGTAGGGGAGCCTTTCTCATTTATTAATTGTAGTGGATCAAAATAGATCACAGGGGGCAGGAAGAGAGAGAACATGGTCTTGTCATTCCGTGTGATGGATCATATGCACTGAAGTGGGTTACCCCTTACATAGTAGAAGGAGGGAGGTCTGAAATCATTGCCTTGCTTAGTATATAATCGCGTTGGTTGCCTTTCTGATTTGGGGACTCGTTCATTGTTGCTTTAGTTTTTGCTGCGATTCATAGTGTTTACAAGTTTCTTACATGAGGTCGGTGGTGTTTGTAGCAATACAATACTGTGTGATCCTCCTTCAATCACTTGGATGCTCCTAATGGTTTCAAAATTTGCGTCTTCAACCTTTTTGTTCGTGCACAGTCCATCCATACTGTCCATTAGTGCATTCTAGCGGCTGATCATTGAAGGTCTACATTCCTGTGGGCAATTTCTGAAACACTGTCATCATGATCCACGAATTATGTTACATTGTGTTGTTCCTAGATTGTCAATATGCATACTCTAATATGGTGCTTGAGTTGGGATCATGCTTTTGCACTGGGTTTGTGGTTAGTTGGTTGGCAATCCAAATGCAATTTAGTTCCCCGTGTTTAAAAAATCTTTGCATTTCATATTAACTTTTTTTTATTTTAAAATTCCAAATTATTCAAACATTTGCAGGATGGAAGGAATACTGTCTGGCCTCACAACCACCAGACTGGTTGGAGCTATTGTGTCATGATTCCTTCTTGGAGTATTCAGACAGATCCTGATGCATCCCATGAGAGCTTAAATCCTATTGTTGTAATAACCACTCTTTGTTTATTATTTTTTACTTTTCTTTAAATGCTAAATGCAATTTCATAAGGAACAAATTAAACTGCCCATGAAGGAATAGCTAAGAAGAGGTTCTTAGTAAGAAAAGCTTGTGAGTAGATGATATCTAACCCTCGTGTTATCATTAATCCAAACAGAATATCAGAATCTGCATTATACAGCTCTTTAATTGGAAAATATCATTAGAATTCAACTCTTTGTCAAGGATTAAAATCTAATGCCATCCCCACCCACATGGATGGGCTTTATCATTTTGCTCCCACATTGAGATGTGGCCGAGCAACAACAACAGTAAATGTTGGGAGAAGATGGGAAACTCTTGGATTTTCCTCACCTCTGGCAACACAATAATTGCAATTTCCCTCACTGCTGCTGTTGAGGTTGCATAGGAGGACAATTTTACATGTTGAAGAGGAGAAGATGGCATGAAGGAGAAGATAATGTCAAGGTCATCAAGAAGTGGAAGGTGAAGAGGAATCTTGGCAACAAGGGAAATAAGGGCAGTGAGAGAGAGATAGTGGGGGAGAGGGTATCCTTTGATTCAATAATAGGGAAATTGTGACAGTGAGGGAAATTAGTGGTCCAATCATCTTTGTTTTTGCTGGTTCCTCTATGAAAATTTGCATGTATGTGGTACACCAGTCCTTGGGAAGTGGTAGCTGCAGCAACAGCAAGTCACCATCATTATCATCATCTTCTTCTTCCTTCTACTCTTGGTCAACACCAATCAGCATGTTGTTACACCGATTGACAGATTGATACTATCTCACATAGGCTGGCATTCAAGATGTCAGCAAGAAATGAAATTTTGAACCTTGCTTTTTGAATGGAACACATGTTACTGTCACCAGACTTGATATCGCATAATTCCTACTATTTCCATGTTTTAAATAGTTTCAAGTTTATGCTTCTCTTTGACTCCAAATATTATGAATAGTCACTGAAAAAAAATTGGAAGGCTGGTGCGGCACTAGAATGCTTAATTCGGTCTAGTAGTTTCACTGATGTCTTGATCCATGCACTTTTGTCAATATTCATGTTATCACATAATCTATGATATGAAAAATAGTTGTTTATTTCCTGGGACAATACTATATGCAATTCCTAGTTGATGTAGTGCGTGCTTGATGGGCTATTTAATAGAGAAGAAATGGTAATTATCGATAATTCTATTTCTTCACCATATTCTAGCTATTAAATTATAATATGGTTTAATTTGTATTTTCACAACAGCTTAAGTAGGTAAGTCATAATATAATCAGCATGCTAGATTGGTTATGTTCCACACCCTTTTCTCCATGCATGCATACAAGGATTAGGAAAGTTAGAGAAAGCTGACATATTTTTTAATTCTGACCTAGCAACTTAAGGAGCTCCTTGTGGATAAGCTGTTTTACAATATTTTTGCCCTATAATAGTTTTTGTGGGTGTTCTGGAGTGAAACAATTACTGTTGAAGCCTTGAAAGCGGGCATTATCTGCTGAGAATGATAAAGGCAACTAAGAATCCATAGAATAGTAATGTATAAGATTGTTTCCATCTCATATAAAATTACAAATTGCCACTTTCTTTTTTGTTTAACAGTTTGGTTTGATAAAGTCTAAACCTTTAAATCAATAAAAATGATCTCTTGATTTTCCATTTGATGTGGCATGTTGATCTAAAATCTTTCATAACTTTCTTTCTTGGTCTTGCTGTTAACATTATTGAAAAACAGTTTTACAGGATTCATGTGGGTATACAATCCCCACAAGGCATCAGTACTAGCCACGAGTTACTACGAAGATTCAGTGACTTCCTGAAATTACACTCTGCTGTATGATAAGTTCTATTTTAACCAGTTGATATGAAGAGCGGTATTCTTAATGAGTTATATCTTTTGATTCTTTGTCTCTAGAGTTGAAGAGTCCCATATGCATATCAATAATTGAAGACCATTTGTGATGGTGCTTGATAATGCCAAGTTTTTTTCTTCTGAGATTCATAATAGCAAAGAGAATGAGCCTTATCTTCTATGTTTTTCAAGAACTGCATGTAACTTTTAATTCAATCTTGTATTACTATTCAAAAACAAAGAAGAAAAAGGTGGAATAGTGAATCAACTCAGAAGCATACACTTTATTTGAAGACATTAAGTTTATGGCTTGGGAATCTGGACATCTAATGAGCACACACCTATCACAATGTTGAGAATTTCATATGGAGAATCATTAGGTAACGTTATCATTGCTGTGTACCTGCTTTCTACAGCCATGATAGACGTATCTTTTATTATTTGAATCTTAAATGCCCTTTTTAGCAATATAGATTTTGACAGTGAAACTGATTTAGTGTCCTAACAATGAAATTTATGTTGGTATCATTTATTTTATTTTATTCTATTTTTTGAGTAAATTATCTCTTGTAATTATGTTTTGAAAATTTTGCACTGATAAGAACTTTTAAGATCATCAATTCTTTATCTAGTTAATGAGTACATATTACTCATAGCTAAGGAATTACATATTTGATCAATATCTATGCTTCAGAAATTGTTTTATACATTCAATGGGGAATTGGAAATTTTAGTTCTTCTTGCTGTTTCTTCTGTTTAATATCTCTCTGATACTAATAAAAATATGATATGCATGGGATAACCTACTTTGCATACTATGGGGAAAGCTTGATTTTTGTTCTCTTATTTTATTCATTTGTTTGTTTGTTTGGTTTTTGAGGTTTTAATTTCTTTTAACTTTTACTCTTTTCCATTTTGTAGCTTAAGAAGGCATTTCCAAGAAAAGATATTCCTCTAGCGCCACCAAAGCATGCTTTTCTGAGAATAAATTCCAGTCGAGTGCTCCTAGAAGAGGTACAACTGTACTAGTATTTCAAATGGTTAGTTCCATGGATTCTGTTGTATTTGTGAAAACTATGACAGTTTACAAACTATATGCTCAACAAGATCTGCATCTGGTGCCATCAAGTTTAGCCTGTTCTCTAAAAAATATTATAGTCTAACGAATGGACAAAGTCTTTATTTTACTCTCAATAAGATATCTAACATTCTTTATGTTAGCAAATGAATTGTATTTTAAGTTATGAATACTAATAGTTTTTTATTTTTCTATGATAATAATTATAAATTAATCAAATCTAATTTAATGTATTGCATAATAAAAGTATTTTCTCTGTTGCATGTCTGTCTTATGGCCTTTTTTATCCTAAAATTCATTTCCCTACTAGGATACCAATGATTCTCAA
Organism: Alpinia galanga; assembly: GCA_037177395.1. NCBI lineage: Eukaryota > Viridiplantae > Streptophyta > Magnoliopsida > Zingiberales > Zingiberaceae > Alpinia > Alpinia galanga. Next base: position 4,817,160 of record JBAMHZ010000103.1, on the reverse strand, counting down.
TATGGATAATTTTCTTGCAGAGAAGACATGCTTTGGCTGAATGGATGCAAAAGTTACTCTCTGACATAGCTCTATCCAGAAGTGCACAAGTTGCAAGTTTTCTTGAATTGGAAGCTGCTGCAAGGTCAGGTAGGCTTTGACAAACATGCTTTTATCTAGAGCATGATATGGAACAGAAACTCTTTGAGCTAGTTATTTTTTATGATACCAAATGAATTTTTTATCTAAATTTTCACTTGTGTCAGCTCACTTGCGTACTCATTTTGTATGCAGCATTTAACTATGCCAATAATCACCCTACGGAATCAAGCTCGTCAACTGATGCTGCTGCCACGAGCCCATCAACTCTAGCTCAACCTAGTTCAAGTGTTCCTGTTTCCAACAATTCAACAGTCACATCGATGATGCCATATGCTTCATTAGATAGTCTCCATGAAAATGCAAATGAAACATCAGACTTTGGTATTGCAAGAAAAGGAAAGATTCAAGTTTCTCAAACTGGTGCTGAAGATGCATCATTGGTTCACAATAATTCTGCAAACATAGCAATTGGGAACGGCATCATGGGTGAATCATTCTTTGATCAACCAGAAGATTTTGGTAGGGTTAAATTGAACGATAGGAAAGAGTTCCTTGCTCCACATAGAGAGATAATTGGTGGCGGTTCTAGGGACAGAATGGAGTCTATATCAGGTCAGGACCATGATAAACATCATGGTCATGCTCGTAAGCTCTCTGCTGAAAGCTTTGAGAGTGACATAAGTTCTATTAGAGGCAGTGAACTATCATTTGCTGGAGTCACAAATTCAATTTGGGATGGTCCCTTTGATGTCGTCCCTAGCAACACTGAAATTGTAAATGCTACAGATGGTCCAGGCACACAATTTCTTGAAAATTCACAAATTGTTCTTCCATATGATCAAAGGTACAAATTAAATAGAGTTCTTGTAACTATGCAACGAAGGTTAGTAACAGCAAAAACCGATATGGAGGATCTTATAGCTCGGTTGAACCAAGAAATGGCTGTGAAAGAATACCTTACCACGAAGGTGCATCTCTTGCCGTTACTTATTGCCTGCTTCCTTTACGACTGCATATGTGTTGTCTAATTTTGAGTTTTTCTATTAAACTAGTTTTGAATACATATTCCTTGGATTTGAAAGCCACTTGAAATCTTCAGGTTAGATATAGTTTCTTAGTGTACCCTTGGCGATTGTTAAATGATTTTCTATGTTATTTCCTTCACAGTTTTATCCCTTTGTTAAATTGTCTCTAAATTAAGGCGCCTCCTAGAAGCTTTTTCATCCAAAACTTCCTCCATATTGAGCATGCTTAATTGTAATGGTTTTGTAAAGAACTGACATACTGTTATTAAGAGTATGTACTTAATTTACTCATGGCAAGATACACATGTGGTTCGATCATAATTTCTGCTGCAGTGTATGTTTTGGTTTTTTCTTGCACCATGTAGTCTAGGAGCTTGCTGTGAGTTGTAACTTCTCTAAGCTATCTTCTCTTGTGATCACTCTTTGCGCTCATCATATTGGGTCATTACAGGCCCACTAGCTTATGCTTGTTCATCCATGAATCATACACTTGATAGAAGGGTCCTACCAAATTGTGTAACACATCATGTGCATGACAATGTCAAATTGTTCTCCATGTTGACTGACAGCCTCATAGCTTTATTCCTGGGATTGGTTTCAAAATGAGAAGTTTCCTTGAAGGTCACCAATCACAGAATTGCTCTACGCTAGGCACACATAACTGCATAGTTCTTAGGAAGAACCAAAATAATTCTACCAAAATGCTCTTCATTATTTAGAATACATACTGCATTCATTGAAGGCAAGTTACATCCATGGATCATTTACATTTACCAACTCCAGTGTGTGATTTGATTCAATCTTGCCCCTTGCATCCTAGAAACCTGCTAGGAGCCACTCCTTGCCCTAGCTTATCTGCCCTGTTATCCCTCCCTGCCTTCACCAGACTTTGTCACACATCCGAAGTTATGTTCCTGTCAGCTTCATTTAGATGGCGTGCTCTGTAATTGGCCTAGCTTACCTGTCCCACCATCACTCCCGGTGTTCACCAGACTTTCTTACACATCTGAAATTATATTTCTGTCAGCTTGATGGCATGCTTTATAATTGTTATTATTTAATGTAGGTCAAGGATTTAGAGATTGAATTAGAAGCTACTGAGCAGAAATCTAAAGAAAACTTGCAGCAAGCTATCTTAATTGAAAGAGAAAGAATCACTGAAATGCAATGGGATATGGATGAACTACGGAGGAAGCATTCAGAGATGGAGACAAAACTCTTGTCTGAGGAGGTCTGACCTTTGACTGAATTTTTTCGTTGTTGCAATATAATTGAGTTTCATGTTCCTGTTTTGAATTCTATTTTTTTTCCAGAATGAAAGGAGTTATGCTGAATCAGAAAAGAAAACTGCTAAAGAAGAAAAAGATTGCTTGCAACAGGAGTTAGATAGTAAACAAGAAGAATTAGTAAACATGCAAAAGCGTCTGGAAGAGCTGGAATTGAAATCAAAGGCCGATATCAAAGTTCTTGT
>JBAMHZ010000103.1:4800626-4812269 GCA_037177395.1 Alpinia galanga | reverse complement strand
AAGTCATCATTACAGTGAAAGCATAAAACTATTTAAAATTCCTATGTGGAAATTACATTTTTAACTATTTGACTGATTTGCTATACATAATATATAAAATGAAGAGAATGACTAAAGAATTGAAAGTCTATAGACCTAAAATATAAGATGGAAGATATAGGAGTTAAAAAATTAATTGTGGAAGTAATCATTTTGACTCTTTTTCAAGTAGCTCTCCATAGTAGAACTGTTAGTTTGGGTTAGGCTTATTAGATTGGTCTGCTCCGTCAAATAATTTAAGTGGATTGGGTTGAAATTTATCAGCCTAAGTCCGTCGCGAGCCTAAAAAGATCAACCCGCATAGGTTACGGGTTAAGACAGATGGACCAGCAGCAGGCTTGGGTTGGCCCATGGGTTGAATAAATTAAAAGTCATATTTTTCAAGTGAGGCATAATGATGCAACATGTCAAGTAAAAAACAGAATCATTCTATATTTAAGAAAGAGCATATAATTTTTGACCACAATGGTCAATAAAAATGAATGCATAAGAAAATGAAATATCTAAATGCTTCTTATACTCCTCGAATCCAACTATAAAGAATGAGACGAGATTGATAAAGAAGAGAAGCTAAGAGAAATTTTATTATTAGAAAGCAACTAACTATAGATTTGAAGAAAAGAAGAAAAATAAATACCAAACATACAACACACCCTATGTTACTAGAAGAGTAGAGAGAATATTATGATGATTTTCTTACGCACTATAAAGGATCAAATGGTTATAAATCAAATTTGATAAAAATAAAAAAATTGATATATAGTAAAATTGTGGCCCGCAGGCCGACCGACCTAACTCGCAACTTACCTTGGGTTGGATTGAGAATTTTTCAATCCGTCGAAATGGTGAATCAACTCACTTCTACCCGTTAAATATTAGATTTATGACGAATTGACCCGTCCAACTATGGGCGTTTGACGGCTCTACTCCATAGTCTTCTCTGTTTACGGTGTAAGAAGCATCTCTAGATTGAAAATATAAGACGGAGGATGCAGGGTCAAAAAGTTAATTGTGGATCAATTCTTGAATTATAAAATGGTTAACTCTATGACAATGATTATGATTAACCAAGTTCAGGAACTTCCAAAGGGTCCTTCTGACTCTTCTTCGAGTAGCTCTTCACAGTCTTCTTTGTCTCTAAAGTAAGAAGCGGTGACGGTGAAGATCTGGAGGTGTGAGGGAAAGAGGGGAAGAGAAGAGAAGAGCGGGTAAAAAGGAGGGTTTTGAATCGGAGCGAGGATGCAGGGGAAGACCTAGTAGGGGACAAGGGACGGCGGTGGGACGAATGTCAAAGACAGTAATAGAGGTGCAGTAGGGAACAAAAGGAGAGGACAAAGATATCATGGAAGGCGGAGCGGAGGTAGGTAGCTGAGATCATTTTTGTAGGCTAAACTGAAGCACCGACAGAGCACTTCTTACCCTCAATATCGCTGACGGATAACGACCTTTTGTTTAATGTCAGCCATCCATCAGAACCACGCACAAATCGTAAAGAAGTCGAATCACCAATACTTTATCATTTCACCTATATACTAAAATACCCCTCTAATTCTATGATTGTCATTCAACCCCCTATACTTTTACAAATTTTGTAATTCACCCCGATGAGCACTCAATTGCAGAAGATAAACATGGAACCACCATTCCTTATTTGTAAACACATCTCACACAGTCTGCAACACACCGAAACATTTATTGGATGACAGACATTGAAAAGCTTAAATTCTAAGGCTCTTTATACAAAATTAGATCTCCTTCACACCACTACTTGAGCAGCTGCAAGCCTTGCAATGGGCACCCTGCAAAAGGAGTTCACAAAGATGAACTTGAGTAGAATTATGCCAATGCATTCTGATGGAATGAAGAGAACTGAAGTCAACATAATTTGGCTAAAAAAATTGTGTGCCTGCAGGTGGCATAGAGCAAGAATTCAGATATACTATAATGTCGTCAGTAACAAATTCGGAAAAGGATGCAACAGTGAATCGAGAAGCAAATGGATGAAGAGTACCTAAAAGGAGAACAAGAGACATAGTCTAAGCCAGCTTGTGCAAAGAAAGCAACTGAGGAGGGTTCTCCACCATGTTCACCACATACCCCTATCTGCATAGAGACCAATTGAATTTAGGACTCATTCTGCACCTTCACAATTACATATTTGATGGATCTCACCTCCAAATCAGGCCTAGATTTTCGACCTCGTTCCACAGCAACCTTAACAAGCTCACCTACCCCTCTTTGATCAAGAACCTAAATCCATATATGAAGAACATTTTATCGGATCGTGATATCAGGAATGAGCAAACTTCATCAAATTCAAAAAACTTATCATTTGAATCTATTTTTCAGGTTGGAGGCTGTATAGGCTGATTCACTAATGAAGCTATCAAAGACCACATCTAGCAGAAGAAAACCTGTCTGGTATTGTTTTGAAACATGAATTGTAAAATTTAATACCGGTAAAAATCTGACCTCAAAGGGATCATTTTGGAGGATGCCTTTCGATAGGTAGATAGGAAGAAACTTCCCAACATCATCTCTACTGTAGCCGAATGTCATTTGTGTAAGGTCATTTGTTCCGAATGAGAAGAATTCTGCTTTTTCAGCTATCTGACAACATTATATTCGACATAGTATGAATAAGCAATCAAAAGTTTCATATCTAGAGGAAACAAATTTATTAGTCAAGTTGATGATAAACAGATTGGCCACCCAAAAGACATTTGAGTAGACATTTTACCTCATCAGCAATAAGGGCAGCCCTTGGAACCTCAATCATAGTTCCAACCTTATAGCTTATTGAGGTTCTCATCTCAGAGAAAACTTTCTGTGCCGTCTTCCATATCAGATCAGTTTGGTGCTCCAGCTCCTGACAATCAATGACTCAGGTAAAAATGCGCACTTTTGACATATGATTTACAAGAAAGTTAGAGACAAAAAAAAAAGTTGAAGAACATGAATTTTTGTCTCTCTTTCAACATAGCATTATAAGATTGTACCTATTTTGAAGATTAAACCCTTTTTCACAGAAGGCTAATGATGCAGTAAGGTTGTATCTGATCTGAAAGTTAGAACTATTCAAGATAGGTTGCAGACTTGCAGCCACCTAAAATTCACATTGTGAACTCTTAACAGGCTTTTTGTCATTTTGAGGAAAACATGGAGGGGGATGCCAAGGTTGCTTTACCTTGAAGAGACCTCTGGAAATTACAACTTTACGCTGTGTTTTTTTCGGATATCTTATTCTCTAGTTTGGAATTTTTACATTATTTGTATGCCTTTCTTGTGTTTGATAATTTCCTTTTCTCTAGTATCTCTGGCGTTTTGAGATTCTTTGTTGCTTAAAGGGTTTGGTTAAACCCTAACATAAAGTTCGAAAAGTTAGAATTGTTTGAGTTATTTAGATACAACAAAAAGGGAAAAGACTATTGCCATTGGAAGTTCTTTTTCTATGAATTTCTTTCATAGAATTGAAAAAGAATACCTCTAAGGTAAAAACACAACCAAATTGTTTGAAAGATACCACATGCAATAAATTTTTGAGACTGAATCAAACAAGGCATGGAGGGGGAAGAAATACTACTTTGGAGTAATCAAAAAACAGATTCAAACCTGAGGTGTGCCAATCAGAGGAACCATAATTTCTGGAAACACTTTGACACCCTGATTGCTCATAATAATAGCAGCTTCAAATATAGCTCGTGCTTGCATTTCAGTCAACTCCGGGTACGATATACCAAGCCTAAAAAAGATAACACTTACTCTTCATATAAGCCAAAACTTCAGAAGCATAATCATATATAAACTACAAGCACACAAAATTGTCGTTTTTCAAATAGAGAGAAGTGACCAATTATCTTTTTCAAATAGAGAAATAGAAATTATGAATAATCACATAGGTGATAATTGTCCAACCTGCAGAATGAAATCCAACATCATGTAAATAGGTGATATCTAAGTCAAGAGACAAAAACGAAGGGAACATTCTTATGACTAGAAAGATATTGTAATCACATTGGTTTGCACACTACCAATGACCAATCAACATATAAAGTCCAACCTGCAACCTCGGAAACCAAGCATGGGATTCACTTCAGAAAGCTTCTCCACTGTTGAAAGTACTTGCTCTTCTTTTGTGCCAGTATCTAAAGCAAGTTGACTAACAATATCCTCCAGGTTACCCTCTGGGAGAAACTCATGAAGCGGTGGATCCAGCAACCGGATAATCACAGGAAGCCCTTTAAATCAATAGCAATGATAAGAGCTAAGGTAAGGCAACAATTCCTTTTACATATACTCTTAAGGATTAAAGAGTTGGTTGGAAAATTCAGACAATGAACAATGAATCAGGCACCCAAAAGATCAATAAACTAACTAATATTTGCAACTAGGGCTAACAACCAATTAGACCACTTGAAGGTGTACATCCAATCTTATGCCATAAAATTTTCTCTATTAAAATAGTAAGCTATGCATACTGATGCATTGGTTTGTTAGACCCACCAAGACGCATGATTTCAACTTCTGTTTAGTATTGCACATAAAAATTAAAAAACAAAGGAGTTCAAAGTAGAAGTTATGCTGAGTAGATATTGTGTCAAACCAGATAAATGCCATTATTTTGCCCGTGAAGACACAAGTACAATGGTACCAGTTGAGACAAACCTATCTCAACGAGTTTCATCTAGTCGATCAAGACAAATAGATTTTCTTGTCATAATTCATCCTTTATATTTTATTGCCAATTATGAGGAGAAGATGAAAGACTATAAAAAAAATAGAGGAGAAAATAGGAAAAGCACCAATTGAAGTACCAACAACACAGAGACATGAGTTTGTGTCAATTCCAGTTGTGCTAGTGCAAGTGCAACTCTAAGTATTAAACCAAGGCATATTTATATAGATATAGATAAACTAATTTCAATGCTAGATGTTAAAGCATTATGTAATCTGAGTCATATCAAATTATGAGGTTATTTTATACTATGATGCTACAAAAGTCGATGCTTTTTATTGCACAATAAGACGGTAATGTTTTTGGTAGAAGATACAATTAATAGTTGATATACTTGTTATATTTTTAACTCATTGCTCAAACAATTCAATATAATTAATTTTCTAATTCCTATAACAATTGGAGCTAAAGGAGCTAAGTAAGAAAATTCATAAAAGTCATTTAAATTGATTTCAACACACTTTAAAAGTATATCATGTGTCAATGCAGCATTATATTAAAACTGCATTGTTCGATCAGATTGATACTTTAAACCTAGTTTCCTAAAAATGAACCTTTTTTTTCTAACTAAAACCTACCATCCATGGCACGGAAGATTCCTTGGAAATCTGATCTCTGATAGGGCAAGAGGAGATCTAAGGCCCGATGCCTTTGCTCACTATTTGGTGCCACTATCATTTGTCTAACAACCTTTATTCTTTCATCTGAAGAAAAAAACTGAGGAACAATGGATGTTAAATATGAAAAAAGGGAAAAATATAAAAGGTAAACGTAATTAGTGAGAATATTTCAAGGTTCTGCATTGCTTTCAAGTTTCAACTTTGTAAATAGTGTACCAAACACAATAGTATTAGCTTGGACTCATCTTACAAGTAAATCTTAAAATTATGATGAAATTTCAAATTGGGGAATCAGAGTTAAAGGTGAACTGCCTCTAACATTTCAGTAGAGAACTGAAAATGCATGAACACATTAACAAACCATGTGTTCTGTCCTACAAAGTCCAATCCCTTCTGCACCATTTTTTCTTGCTGTTCGTGCATCATCAGGTGTATCTGCATTTGCCATGACCTAAAAGGATGGCCATTTTGTTAAATATAAAACAAAATTGGAATAATAGAAAAAGAATAAATAAATGTTGGACAATTCTGAAGAAAGTATTTCTATTCTGATTAAAATGCAACCTATCAATCTGTTGAACCTGAATTCTCATGGGTATTAAGAGAATGGGAGGTGTATTGTCTGTAATTAATAAGAAAAACATTAATTGCTACTTCAATATAATACCTTGAGTTTCTTTATCTCATCAACCCATGACATGAAGGTTTCCAAGTCGCCACTTAAAGCTGGTGGCCTAAGTGCTTGCTTTCCTAAAATTACTTCACCTGTTGATCCATTGAGTGATATCCAGTCACCTTCATGTATCGTTTTGTCTCCAACCAGCACCACCTAAAATTAAAGCAAAATAAGTATTCTTTTCCATTCTCAATGCTATACAAGTTATCACTATGAGTGTTTTTGAAGCTTAACTATGGCAATCAGCCAAAAAACAATTTGGTCGTTAACTAGCTGCAACAATGTGTATCATGATTCCATGAAATGCTACATTTCCTATAGCAACAAAAATGACTGAAACTTCAGCACACCTTATCTGCCTCAATAATAGTTAAATCAGAGCATCCAGAGATGCAACATTTCCCCCACCCACGTGCTACAACAGCTGCATGGGAAGTCATGCCACCTCTCGCAGTTAGAATTCCTTCAGCTGAGTGCATACCGCCAACATCCTCTGGGCTTGTCTCTGTTCTTACCTTTATACATCAAAAAGATTGTGACAAGTAATTAGTGAATTGCATGTTCAAACTAATTTGTAGCATAGTTAATGACATAACTACTAAATGCATAATCAATAACTTGGTGGATATAAAAAATATTGATTATGAAAACTACTTAAACTTGTCCTCCTTTTTGGCAGACTATATGACATAAGGCAAAGGATGATTAGAAGAGATTAATCTTGAGTCCACGAAATAAACATTGGTACATATGAACAAAAACATGAATTTATCTAAAATAATGTACCATGATTTATCAGTTTCTTTCAAATTGAATGCTACTTTATATCTTGAAGGGAAGGTATACAAAGGGGTAAAGAATGCTATAGGATGAAAAGAAGAAACTCGAATAAACTTTATCAATCAATATTTTGAGATATTCCTAATAAATGTCAAAGGAAACAACCACCTAATGCAAAAGTTGAATATAATAATTTATAGAAATAGTATTGCAACTAACCAAAATAACGGCCTGGCCTTGACCATGCCATTTTTCGGCATCATCAGCAGTGAAGACAACCTGACCAATTGCAGCTCCTGGTGATGCAGGCAAGCCTCTTGCAATAACTTTATCCTTGTACATGGACGGATCTTCAAACTAGACAAAAGAATTTAGTAAAATAAACCCAACATCATGCACATTTTCTCTTTTGAGACTTCAAATAAAAAAGAAAATATTTGGTTGTTTTGGTTGCCAGAGTACTTACTGTACATATATAAGGTAGTTGCCACTAAAAATGCTTACTGCATAGTAAAGCTTGCATACCACTTTAAACCAACATGAATGGGAAAAATGATCATTGGGAATATGCCTAAAATATTCTGTGCTCAACCAGTTAAATTGCATGGAAATCTTAATATAGACCACAAGTATCTATGACAAGAGTTCTTAGTGTACGGTTATTTTAGAAACCACTTTTAGTTGATCCATTAATCTGTATCATCTGGTAGAATACTAAACAAAAGGAGACTGGTACAAGAATGACTGTGATCATTGGAAAATATATACTAGTCGTTTGACATTTGAAAGGCTGGTCTGATTAGATCATGGACAAATCAAAACAATATACCTGTGGATGAAGAAGCTGGTCCAAGTGAATTGGCTCCACCATCTTAATAACAGTACGAGTATCAACAAGGCCTTCTTTGACCATGTCAACTGCAATCTTTACTGCGCCTCTGCCAGTGCGCTTTCCAGTTCTGCACTGCAACATCCAAAGCCTCTTTTCCTGTACAGTGAACTCAATATCCTGCAGCAACATAGAAAAACATATTCCACTAGGCAACATCCATGAATCAATTTTAAGCATGAAACTTCATGCAGTTTAAGAGAGAGCTCAAAGAAAGAATCTAACCATCATATCCTTATAATGCCGCTCTAGAATTTCACAATTCTTCACAAGTTCATCATAAGCTTCTGGCAGGCATCCCTTCATAGTATCCAGGTCCTGAGGAGTTCTGATTCCAGCAACTACATCCTCACCCTATTAAGAAAATTTATACTAAATTGTGAAAAGAAGTGCAGATGCATGTTGACAATGAATTCAGAAACTATCACAAATTATATACTGTTGAACAAGAAGGATATAAACAGTAAAGAGAAATGGTAATTCACAATATATCAAATTAGCAGGTTGTGCCATGGCTTTTGGCATATCAATTAATTGTACAATATGGCACCGAAAAAAAAACCATGATTTTCTAATCACTCATCCAAAACTTCTAGGAAAGATTAGAAAGCCAAACCAATGTAGTCTCTCTTCTTTTCTTGTATTTTGAATGAAGATAAGAAAAGAACAAATTCCTTTTTCCATTATTGGAAACCAATATTCCCAATGCGAAACAATCACTGAGTTAGGTAGGACCAATTAGGTGTATTCTAGTTACTGAAATTGCATTGTTAAATTATTCTGAAGTAACAAGTTGGAATTGGCCCCTAGCTATACTAGATAATTTAAGCATTTATTTTTCACTTGTGCTAATTATCACAACAATGCTAAGATTTCTCTAAATTCAGATTGGAAAAAAAGAGGATCTCAAGATCCTAGAATCATTGACACCTTGTCAACCAATTCATGCTCAAAGATCATTAACCTTTTCTTTAAGAATACACTTAATCTGGAGTATCAATTGACTGTTTGGTAACAAACGAACAGTATAATTTAACACCAAACGAGAAGTAGAGATCAGGATGCAAGTCACCCAATGTTTCTCAAAGGGATGTGATTGAAGGAAGCAAAATATAGCTAGATATGTGAATCACCTGAGCATTGATGAGGAACTCCCCGTAAAGCTTCTTCTCACCCGTGCTTGGGTTCCGAGTGAAGAGCACTCCAGTTCCCGAGGTGTCCCCCATATTTCCAAACACCATGCATTGCACATTCACTGCAGTTCCCTTCAACCCTTTGATTCGATTGATGCTTCTGTACTTCTTTGCTCTCGGACAGTTCCATGAATCAAAGACAGCGACCACAGCCAGATACAACTGCCTTTTTTGATCTGGAAATAATGCAGTCGTCAATTAATCTGGAGGTATTTAAATTTACATCTAGCAATTATCCATTAACAAAGAACTGAGAAGGAAGCTGAAATTAAAAGAATAATCTAGGGGATCTTTCCATAGAAGGCTAATTTATGTGATTAAGGATTCATGGGAGAAAATTTACCTGTAGGAAACTGCTCCCTTTTGGATTCAAGATACACATTCTTGTACTCAGCAACCAATTCTTGGAGGTCAGCTGCAGTAAGGTCGGTGTCTGTCTCGATTCCTTTTGCCATCTTTAAAGCTTCAAGTTTTTCTTCAAACAGAGAGTGGGGGATCCCCATAACCTTCAAAAACAGTTGCAGTATTTGTCTGCCTTGTTTTAGTTTGAAAAATATATATCATGCCATTCTTACTGTTCAAGTAAAGATTAAAATGAATCTTATATTGTTCAACTTTAAAGTGCATTATCCATATTCAAACCAGGATACTCCGTGCCTATTGGCCCAACATGAACATTTAACATATACTATTTATCAGAGCAGGATTAATCAGCTGAAATAATAGAGCAAACGGCTGAATTGGAGAAATATTCAGCACTAATGCCTACCACATTCCCGAACATGTCCAAGAATCGTCGATACGAGTCATAAGAAAATCTCTCCCCGCTCTTCATCGCCAGGCCAGCCACCACCTCGTCGTTGAGTCCCAAGTTGAGCACTGTGTCCATCATCCCCGGCATCGACACCTACACACAAGTATTGCATGTATCAAACCCGATCGTAATTGAATCCATTTGGTGGTTAATTCTCCCTCTCTTTCTTTTCTGTATTGGAGATGTCAAAATTATTTGCCTCTGCCAAGGACAACATACCGCAGCGCCGGAGCGAACGGAGAGGAGGAGCGGCCTTAAGGAATCGCCGAGACGTGCTCCCATGTCCTCCTCCACCTTCCCAAGTGCTTCCAGTATGTCCTCCCAGAGGCCATCTGGGAGATGCTGTCCACCCTCCTCGTTATACTCCCGGCAGGCCTCCGTCGACACCGTGAACCCCGGTGGCACCGACAGCCCGATCCTGGACATCTCCGCCAAGTTCGCACCTTTCCCACCCAGCTACACGTTATGCAGCTAAAATTCAGTAAAAAGAAATGCCGATCGGACGTTGCGTCGAACATGTCGCGTGCGGTTACCAAGTTCTTCATGCTCTTGTCGCCTTCGCTCCTCCCCTTGCCGAAGGCGAACACCCTCTGCGAACGCCGACCAGCAGGAGCCATTTCTCAAGACTAAACTAGACTTGGACGATGAACTGCACTTGCACAGCATCGCATAGCTCAATCAGGAGGTCTCTACTTATACTCGCATGGGTTTTGGAGACGAAGGCTTCGAGGCGGATGAGACAGACACGCCCCCGTGGATTTCAGCGGCTCAACGGATCCCCTGCTCCAAATGGCTCACACTGCGTGCCTGCGACGACTCTGTCCTGTTTAAACTAACGCTGCGGTGAGCAGGCGAAGAAGGGAGAGATGGCGTTGCTGCGGTTTCGGCGCAGCGACATGCACGTCGACGGGTGGCGCGAGAGGCAGCAGCCGGTGACACCACCACCCACCCAAATACCGCTGGGCCCCAACCATGACGTGGATGTGGACCCTACCTGGTCATACATTGAATACGTGGCGAGAGGTTAGGCCTGGTAGTTTTGCGGCGCAGCAATTACTAATTCTTTAAACAAAAATTCATATTAACCCTTTTTAATTTATTTTTATTTATTAAAATACTTCTATATATAATTTAAATTGACAGAAAATTAAAAGAGAGCTTTTTTAGTTGCATTGTCAAATAAGACAACAAGTTAATTATAATTTTCTATTATTTTCCACCCTTATTTTAAATAAATTTTAATACAACTTCTATTAAAATTTACCACTTTGTAGTTTTTGTATAAAGTGATTTTAAGGTGGAGAGTGAAAAGGTATTTTAAAAATAAAATTATAAAATGAAATATTATTTTAATAAATTTTATAAGAATAGTGTCTTTTTTATAAGCATTTCTAATAAAAATAGAGTTACATTAAGAATCAACTCTAAGTTTTTATCTTTTTAAATTACTTATGGATAAACTTACTAGACACATTCAAGATACAGTATTATGATACATATTATTTGTAAATGATATTGTTTTGATAGATGAGACAGCAAGAATCTTAGAGGAAAATATTAAAAGTGAAAGGTTTTAGGTTCAGTAGAGTATAGACATACTATATGAAGTTTAAATTTAACAATATTAGATGTAATGAGATAAGTGTTAAGATAAGAGATAACGAGTTGTCTGAAATTAAGATCCTTAATTATTTAGGATTATTTTTGTAAGATGATTAAGATGATGGATGAATTATAAGAGATGTGATGCGGCTTGGATTTTTGCTCCTCGAAGATGACGTGAGGATGAGGTTCTCTCTAGGCCGCAACAGTAATTTTTCCCTGTCAACATTAGCACACGTCAGCAAACCGACGCCGGGGATCCGGCGTCGGCCCTCCGACGCTCAAGTCAGACAGG
>JBAMHZ010000103.1:4765807-4782503 GCA_037177395.1 Alpinia galanga | reverse complement strand
AAACAACATACACCATGGTACTGTATCTTGAATGTGTCCAGTGAGTTCGTCTATAAGTAATGTAACAAGATAGGGACTTAGAGCTGATCCTTGATATAACTCTATTTTTATTTGAAATGTTTCAGTTAATCCGTCTGAAGTGTTCACTCTAGTCATTACTTCTTCATACATATTCTTAATTAGTTCAATATGTGCTACACTAACACCTCTCTTTTCTACAGTTCTTCATATAATTTCTCTAGTAACTCTATCATAAGCTTTTTCTAAGTCAATGAATACCATATGTAAGTCTTGTTTTTACTCCCGATACGTTTCAATTAGTTGCCTAAGACGATGTATAGCTTCTATTGTCGATCTTCCAGGCATGAACCTAAATTGATTTTCGGTAACTGTGGTCTCCCTCCTTAATCTTTTTTCTATTATTTTTTCCCAAAGTTTCATGCTATGACTTATTAGTTTAATACCCCTATAGTTTGCACAATTTTGTAAGTCCCCCTTATTTTTATATAAGAGAATTAGAGTACTTATCCTCCATTGCTTAGGCATTTTTTTTTTCAATACTATGTTAAATAATTTTATAAGCCATTCAATACCTTGTTTCCTTAGGCACTTCAATACCTTTACTAGAATATCATCTAGTCTAACGGCTTTTTTCCCTTCTTTTGTATCTAATTTTTAATATAACCATTCAAAAGTTTCATTTTTAGTTTCATTCATTGCTTTTTTAATCTCTTGCTTAGCTATTGTATACTTTTTTAAGTTTTCCTCATTTTTACAAATATATACTTATAGACTGTTCGTTTTTTATTCACTTTCTCTTGTATTTTCTTATTCCACTACTAAGATTCCTTACTTAGTGGTGTACATCCCTTTAACTCACTGAGTACACTCTTATTTATTATTTTCAACTTTGGTACTATATTATCTCATGTCATATTAGGGTCACCATATATTTCACCTAATACCTGTACTCCTACCTTTTCTTTAAATATATTTTGTTTCTCATCCTTTAACTTCCATCACTTAATTCTATGAGTCATATATATTTTCTTTCTATTAATATTATACTTAAGGCGTATATCCAAAACTACTAACTTATGTTGGGTGATTAAGCTTTCTCCAGGGATGACCTTGTCATCTTTACAATTTTTTCTATCCCTCTTTCTAACCATAAGAAAGTCAATTTGCGATATAACTTGGATATACCTAAATATGAAAATTGTAGCAAAATCTTACCTTTTCTAGGAATC
Source organism: Alpinia galanga (assembly GCA_037177395.1). Taxonomy (NCBI): domain Eukaryota; kingdom Viridiplantae; phylum Streptophyta; class Magnoliopsida; order Zingiberales; family Zingiberaceae; genus Alpinia; species Alpinia galanga. The sequence continues at coordinate 4,781,253 of JBAMHZ010000103.1, read as the reverse complement.
TCAAGTTTGCAGTTACGTTACTGAGAGGATAAAAAAGATGTGTTAAACTTGAATAGTATTTGATTGACTTTCTTTAAGGAACTATTCTAAAAATGACACAGAATATGCAAGGTCGTCTTAAGTGACTCAGTCCTAAACTTTCACATCAGTTTGTACAATATATGTCAGAATGAGATGCAAATGTCAACGAGCATACTTGGATGATGGGTCACATCAACCTAATATAAAGGAATGTAGACAAAAGAAATTCTCCTATTTTTTTTACCATACACAGCTTTAAAGGTTTTCTGATGAATCTACTTCATCCACGAATATACAAGGTCATCTTACATGACTCAGTCCTAAATTTGCACATCAGTTTGTGCAATATATGTCAAAATGAGATGCAAATGTCAACGAGTATTTTTGGATGAGGTCACATCAACCAAATAAAAAGGAATGTAGACAAAAGAAATTCTCCTTTTTTTTTTACCATACACTGCTTTAAAGGTTTTCTGATGAATCTACTTCATCCACACCTGCTTGTGTGGGTGCTTTGCTCTAAAACAGAACACTCCCTCCTACCAATTCATTTTGGGTGTTTCACTCTAAAGCCGAATGCTCCCCTACAAATGCATTTTTACATAACACATTCACTCATAAGAGTCATCAGAGGCTCTGTAATCACCAGTAGTAATGGACACATTTAATGGAAACAAAAGTAACACAAACAGATTGCCATGGCTATATGAGAGAGCATTGACAAAACCAAGAATAGGTTGGACTGATAAGTTGTGATAGGCAGGAAAAAATATCTCATTTGATATTTTGTTAGACTTTAGTTACTTTACCACTATATGCAATTGTGTGATGTGCACTTACACTCCACCTGTCAAAACTAATGTCCTTAACTAAACCATGAAAGCCAATGGTAGCTACTAGCTTCTCAAATTCCAGCAAAACCAATGATTCTTTGTTGGGTCCTCAATATTTCTATCATTAATCATGTACATATCCATTAGGTCACTTCCTTATGGATTCAAAGCAAACTAATGATGCAAAACCATCAACTCATGATCCAAGATCTAATTATAGAAATTGTATGGAAATAAAATATTGCATTGCAATGTCTTTCATAAAGGACAATTCCATATATTTATAGAATCCATAAAATCTTTAAAAACTACTGATTCTATTAAGATAATCAATTTTATCTAAAACATAGGCGTAAGAATAGATATACCTAGACTAGATTATAATTTAATTCTTATCTAACACCTGAAGGGGAGCTTTAGCGTAACAGTAAAGTTGTTGCCTTATGACTTAGAGGTCACGAGTTCGAATTCTGAAAATAGTTTTTTACAAAGCAGGATAAGGTTGCGTACAATAGTAGACCCTTCCTCAAGACCCCGCATGGCAGGAGCTTCGTGCACCGGAACACTTTTTTTTTTCTTATCTAACACCTCTCCTTCCTCAAGTTAGAGCATAAATAATACCTATGTCAAGCTTGTTAGACAAAAAAAGGAAATAGATCTCAACAGAAATATAGTATTTGAAAGTTATTGATAATAATGACACCAAGAGAATGGAAGCACTTTAGCCAACTCGATGTTGATTGTTTCTCTGTTTGATGAAAGATCAACCTAAAGGCACTTCAGACAATGATTTTGATCAATTTCCCTACTTGATTGAAAAGTATGTGAAAATTCCTCCAACATTGGAGAAATTAAAGTACAACAAGAAATTAAAAAATGGCTATAATTTGTCAACATTGTCATGCATGTGTGATTTGGTAACACATCAGCAAAGTGTGGTTGCTATGGCATGGGAAATGACTTCTGCAAGCACATATTAGTCATAGCAGTGCTCTACTCCATGCAATGCATATACATGACTGGATGTGAGAAATGTAAAAATAGAAAAAAATGAGTAACTAATAGGGGAAGGCCACTAACATCCCCTAAGAGGAATACCTCTTTGAGAAAACCTAATCTAGAAAAGTGGTTTAGATATAATGTGGAAATGAAATATCATTCGCAATGTATTTCATGAAGATAATTACATATATTTATAGACTTACAGAAATTTTTTACTAATTCTGTTAAGATACCTTTTTTTTTTTTGAAATCCAGGCACAAGAATAGGTATGCCTTAGACTTACTATATTTTATATTTTTATCACCCACTTCGGTTTTCGATTATGTCATTTCTCATTACCCTGTTTCTACTGACTTTTGTCGACCATAATAGGTTTTTGTTCAGCTGCTTTCAGAAAGAATAAGGCAGAGATGACGAAAACTGAAATCCCAGTAAAATGGTTCAAGGTACAATAGCAACAGAATAGCGGAAATCAATAACAGGAGTCAGAGGTTCTAAAGCATGTTATAAAAGGCACTGGTCAGAATAGTGGTCATGAAATTTTGAAGTTGAAAAAAGTCAAATATGAAGTGGAAGTTCATGGAAGTATACCTTTGGATTGAAAAATCAATGTGCTCTGTCATTCCACAAGTTTTGTATTGTTCAGGATCCTCATGAAAGCTCACCATTCCATCCTTTTGGTTAATAGTAGCAAATATCTCTCCATCCTGGATCTGATATCATTTTGCAAGATTTTATCATTACTAACTGGAAACCAGCTGATTAACTTAGGAACAGCTATGCTCAAACTTACCATCTGAAGTACATGCATCTCGGCTTCCTTAGGGCTGTTCAGTTGAGCAGCATTTGCTATATCTTGGAGTGACAGGGTCAAGTAAGTCTGTGTCAGTCTCTGGATATTGCGCTTGTACAGGGAAGATAATACTTGTTTCACTAAACCAAGATTGCTGTCCTGAAAAATAACATATGGATTTAAACATATTGCAGAAACAACTTTTAATGATTACCTTGTTGGGAAGCATTACTAGTGTAAATAGCCTGAATTAATTTATTTCATGCCAATAGCAAATGGCCAAACAGATAGTGCCAAATATATATATAACTATACATACACAAGTTTTAGTTATGCCGGACTAAAAATATGTATATAACTATATATACACAAGTTTGAGTTATGCCGGACTACAAAATTTATCAGCTTCAAACATAACAACAGAAATACTTGAGTTACTCACAGATTGAAATTTCTCCTGGTTAGTTTGGATGCATGCCTCTAATTCAGAAAATTTCCCACTGGCATAGGAATTAGCAAGATCAACATAAGGCTGTCAAAATAAATTCATAATTACTGAGATTCAGACAAAGTTTAACTAACTAAATCCCAGAGGGATATGGCTTCCCAAGAGCCATTTTATCAGCATCCACAATTGGAAACCCTCGTAATAATAAACAGCACATTGGTTCACCAAAGATGCATATATCATGAACATAAAAAGTATACATTAAGAAGCAAAAGGTTATATCTAGAGAACAACTTCAAACCATATATATGACTGGAAGAAAATACCCATCAACTAGATACACCATATGAGAATAAATCTACTCCCATATCACTATCAAATTTATACTCCTCTCAAATAGAAGCATATATACTAACTGATGCCCAACTTGTTAGATAAGGAAAGTCCAGCAAAAAAATAAATAGTGCTGGCGAAGACACCTGATGACAAATAAGACAATGCAATTCAAGTGCACTATAAGAGATGATTATGCTATTAATGCAACACAAAAGAGATGGGGATAAATTTGTGCGCCTTAGCTAGCAAAACTGATGGAATAATGAACAGCTGTAGAGAAATGAATATTAAAAACTAGAATTAATTAAACAAAGAAGTTAGGATCTTTTTATGGACCCAAGAATTATCCACTCCTGACAGTGCAAAATAAACTTTCTAGAAACAAAAAAAAAACAATACTAAAATTTTCAAGAAAAATAAAATTAAACTACAACATCATGGATTTATTTTAATTGGATCATCAGTATTTGGTTCATTTTCCTCCACCAAAAGAGGACATTCAATTTGACCAGTTGTCACCATATTCCTTTTAATCAGCATTTCCAATCCGTATGGAACTGTTGCATTGCCATATTTATCTTTGAGGAATTAAGTTTCCTCATTATCTTTTTTTTTTCTTGTTGTTATGTCCTGAATAAGGAATTATTGTATCTTCTTAGAATCAATTTTTTTTCATCTTCTTCTTCGGATGTACCCTTTCAAATAAAGAATAGTTGAATCTTCATTTTTTTTAGTTTTTGAGGAACTACATATAGGCTTCGCTGAAATCTCTTTCTTTTGATGAGGATGCAAACGTGATCCTCGAGGTTGATAAAGGCATGAGATCATGTGGAGATTGCCGAGCGCTTGTGCAAGGTCGATGAGGGCTCAGGTGAGGACAAGGGAAGTAGGGGTGTGGGTGAGACACAATGACATAAAAGGATAAAGGAAGACAAGTAATTTCATTATTTTGACTTTTTTGCAGGCACCAGTGGAGGAGTTCAACAGGAGCTCAAGTGCCACTTTCAAATGCCACAACGAGAAAGGTCATTAATGGCTCAAGCACAGTTGGGGAGGTCGGCAAGGACTCAAACAATAGTCAATGAGGGCTTTATGAAGGTCATCAACAACAAGGGAACAAGCTCAAGCGAGGGAGTCCAACAAGTGATTGAGCAAGGTTGACGATTGGTAGAAAGTAATCAAGGGAAGAAGGAAGTCTGTTGACGCACAATGACATGTGAGGGCAAGAGAAGTGAAGATGAGTAATTTTGTTAATTTTGATTCCTTCATCTTTTTTCCTCTTCCTCTTTCTCTTTCTCTTTCCTTAACAAATCCAACTAATTACACTTCCATCTCTTTTGCTCTTCACTTTCTCTCCCTTCCTCCCTCTTCTTTGCTCTCCTCACCATTTTACAAGGATGAACATAACCTAGATGTTCTTTGTTGTTAAGAGAACAATCACTAGGTACACTAATTGTCTTATGTTAATGAGGATTCTTCTTAAAAGGACCAAACCATCAAAAGAGTCTTTTGAAGTTTAAGTTGTAAGAACATTAAAGGTTCTTACTATTTAAGAGAAGACACCGAGAGAACTAGCTTTGGGTGTTATCCTATAAAGTATTAAAGTTGATGTCATATTGGGATCATATACTTCTTTTTCAATTTGGGTTGTGTTTTTGGTCTATGGGATTCTATGCTTTAATATTCATTCTCCATAGCTTTATGACAACAATTCTTGTACTCAAGGTAGTACTCACACCCAACATCTTTATCATATGTTTCCTCAATAAAAGTACATGAAAATATTTCAAAATCTCCTTGGATTTCTAGCAAAAGTTCATTAATAAATTGAATTAGGATTGATTTAGGTTGTTCCATAATGTTGCAATGTTTGTGCAAATTTTTAAACTGATATCAATATTGAACTAATAATTGTTTTAGATTTATCAATTTAGTATTTATAAAGTATGAGGGAATATCATCCTCTTTAAGTCTACATCTCATTTCTGACTAAATTTTTTTAAGCCCTTACCTGATTCATTCTAATTTAATTTGAATAGTTGACAAAAATTATTAATGCATCTAGTAATTATTATTTGGCAAAATGTATTTGTGCGTGGTGGTTGGTGTCATATTAAAATAATCTTATAGGCCAGCTAACCAAAATGTATTGGTTGTTAAAATTAGATGGCCGGAATCAACATGTTATACTTCCTAAATAAAGTGTAGTTTGCTTATTAAGGTATTTAAGGACGAGCTTGATTCTCCTCTAGATATAACATGATGAGATTGTGTTGTGGGTGAGGATCCATGTTAGGATAATTTTATGAGGGGTTGAAATTCATTAAATCACATATGTGGAGGAATTTTTTTTTATCAATTTATCAACATATTCTTTGCAACTTTCCTAATTGTTTAAGTTAGTTCTTACAAGTCTAAGCTTGTTTTCACATAAAAATCTTTAATCTTATGCAAAGTTCGAAATTTCGAGCTGGAGGAGCCTTGGTTTTGGTCCCTGACTAGCACAAGACATGTTGGGCGTGTCCTGCTAGTGTTGGGAGTGTGTTGAACACAAGAAGAGGTGGAGAAGGGGAAAGGAGACAAGGAAGAATAATATTTGATTCATTTCAAGTGGTCACAATGAAGTTAAGAGAGACATTATAAAAGTCTATCAAGGAGAAGAGGGAAGGAGTTGAACATTGCAAAAGTCCTCTACCCTTGCCGCCAGATGAGAAGCCCTCACCACAAAGACACAAGTCATCTCTAACCTGGTGCATTGCTAGAAGACTTACAAGCTTTATGGCAAGGCTCTAGTGCTTAGTCATCATCACAGATGAGTTTCATGTGTTTCAAACTATTCCACATGCCGATGAGCAGGAGAAATGAAATGCTTCACTTGTGTAGATCGGCATGGAATGAAATTTCAAAACATGATTTTAAGGTTCACATTACTAATACTTAATTCTCTCATATACTTTACAGCACTGGTCTATTACTTATCATATCAAACAAAGCATATTATCAAAAAATAATACTTATATAGATAAGGAACAAGGGTATCTCAAACTTGAAAACCTTGTCTATCTTCAACTCTCTATCTCCACATGATAATATTTTTTCCTCCTACGCCATCATAGAATTTGAGATTCCATTCTATTCGACCTTCATGCTTTATTATATAATATAAAATTCATTTCTTTCTTCTTTTATAATGAATTTAGTTTAATTTCTAATATATTAAGTTCACTTTAATTTCTTAACAGGTTAGATATACATTTAGTTTATTAGATTTAACCTTTAATGGGTATTTGTTTATTTTTAAAATAGTATAAAACAGGATTAGCATGAAATTGTAACATCATAGTTCTTTTCGTTTTCAACACATATATAATAACCCTATTGTTTTGCATGTGAATCATAATGTATTATATGACATAAATCTAACTATATAAAAAACATTTTTCTTTGGTTAATTTATCAACATATTGTTTATGACTTTCTTAATTGTTCAACTAAATTCTTATGAGTCTAAGCTCATTCTGGTATAAGAGTATTTGGTTTCGAAGCTTTCATTATTAAAATCATCTCTTGTGTATTTTACAAGAACAGTGGCCTATTGTGCCAATGTAATCATATTGACAAATAATAATGCTTACAAAGACAAATGAAACGTGGTATGACACAAAAATTTCTTTTTTAGAGTGGTAGCTTTTTTTACTAACACATGATCACTGGTGAGCTTTTTTAGGCTTAGGATGAGATGTTTTTTTCACTATAGTATGAAAGTGACTTAGAGCAACTAACAAATTAAACAAAAGTAAAGAGGTTGTGATAGAACAAGGATTATGTGTGAACTTAATCGGCTATTAAAATTGCCACAAAGTTTGGGTATCAACAGATAAGCAACGTGATTCTCCTGTAGATATTCCTCTTTCTTTCTATTGTTTTTTTTTTCTAAGCCAATTCTGCAGTACATATTTCTCCATAAACTTCCATTGACCAAAACCTCTTCTGGTATAGTCCTCATAAAACTTTAAGGACATGTCTGCATGAGCGGAACAAACCAAGCAGAGGGAAAGAAGGGGAAGGAGGAAGGAGGGAACAATTCTGCTTTCCTTTCCTTAATTTTGGTTCCAACTAGATGGGAAAAAACTACTTCAACCCTACAGCTCTCAAGAACAACAAAACCAAAGTCTGCTTTTACTTTGCCTTTCATATTCCCTTCTTTCCTCTATTTTTAAGAACAGCACAAGAAAAGAAAAAGAATTCTCCTTTCCTTTTCCTCCCCTCTCTTCGCTAGTCTTCTTCCTTTCTTTCCTCTTCCTCTCCTCAAGTAAACAGGTTCAAAAGGATGGAGCACACAACTTGACATATTTTTTATACATAAGATCCACCCAAAAATAATTAAAGAGGATTGTGTATGTATCAGACCAAAAAAAAACATGATCCATCATATAGCAAGAGGTAGTGAAAGGAAGTTGCAGCACAAGGAAATGCATAGGGCAAATGATTTTTGCTAGTTCAAGATATGGAAGCCCAAAGAAAGGAGATCCTACAAGGTCCGGCCACAATTGCCATTTGCCAGTGAGGCACTAGCACTTGTTGCAGACACACCTAACCTGGAGTAAGGATAACCGTCGCAGGCCTGATAGTCAAGATCATGATCAAAACATTAGGATCTTGTGATCTTATGACCCAAATTAACCTTGATGCATATCCTAGGATGGGTTTGAACCAAACTAGGATTTTACAAATCTACGAACCAATATTATACTTCATTGTTCCTATATAGGATCTCAATTCTAACATCCTTGACTAGATGGAACAAAATCACTTTCTTAAAGTCATTTTAGAGTTCGATGTTTACTGAAAGTAGATAATCTTTTTGTCGTGTGGTTTGAGAAATTTTTTAATAATATAAAGTTCTCCTAACTCCTAATTAGAAGTCATTTTTAATTTCTGCCATTGTCATTCATTATATGATTGTAATTCATCTGAAGTTACTAATTATGTAAAGATACAACACTCTAAGAATAATATTGCATTGTTCATATATTATTATATGGATAATTTTAATTATGCTTCATTATATTTAATTACTATATATTAAAAGTTAATATTGAAGGAGAGTCTTGGCGCAACGGTAAAGTTGATACCTTGTAATTTATGAGTCACCGATTTAAGTCTTGGGGTAAGGTTGCGTATAATAAACGCTTCTTCCGGGACAGGAACTTCATGCATCTGCCCTTTATATTAAAAGTTAATACTATGATAAATTATAAATGTCATTACAGCTCTAAAAGTTATTTTAATTAAATTGTATGATCCTACACTCTAATCCTAGATTCATATTGATTAACATTGTCAACTCCTACAAGGATCTTGATCCTCACAACATATTGAACAATGAATCAGGTCTGACTCAAAATTGTTTGATGTAGCAAAAGCAAGATCACAGAATTATTACCTCACCCAATAAATCTAATAAGATTGTGTGCCTTAGTCAGCCATCTCATAAGAGAGGGAACAGTTGCGAAGGAACTTATCTTTATGTAACAAAGCCAAAAATGGACTAAACAAGGAGTTTGGGATCTCTTTTTGTAAACCCAGCAATTATCCAATCTCATAAGACTCCATAACATATACTAAGTTACCAAGTAGTAAAATAAAAACGGTAATGATTCTTAAATAGAGTACAACCAAAACTAGACCCATAATTAAGTTTATTGTTTGCATCTGTGATGTTCTAGCCTGATCTTCAACAAAATTATCAATTAAAATTAAAAAAGATAGAAGTTAATCTGGTCTTAAAAAAAAAAATATTTTAACTATCCTTAAATTATAAAAATTAAAATTTGCAAGGATAAAGTAAGTAATGGTTAAGAGTTGCAGAGAAAAAAGAGTTAAATCAAGGGTTCATTTACTTAGAGGAAGGGAAAAGGGACACTGAAGATAGGAAAGGAAATGGATATTAGGTGAGTATTTTCAGCTAATTAGTTCGGCATATTTATATATGGAAAGGAATAGGGAGGAAGTGTGTGACTATCGCTTCCTTCAAAATGATTCTTTCCAAAATTGGACAAATACCACAAAAGTGCAAGAAGGAAAAACACAAACAAATAAACAAAAAAAAAACTATCCTCATTGCATTCATGAATAACCCATACACTTCCCTGTTGGTGCCCGTCACCATAAGCTTGTGTCCTTCGACATCTCATTCAATAATATCCCATCATTGAAATCCCGACCAGGCAAATGGGGTAAACTTAGTATTAGCCTCGACATAGACCACTTTTGGTTGCTGATATGAGGGAAGGTAAGGTTTCAGAGAGGATAGGTAGTCTCCATGGATAATAGGGCAGCGCAGTATACAAAGCTCCTGCTATGCGGGGTCCCGAGAAAGGATCCATTGTACATAGCCTTATCCTGCTTTTTTTTTTTTTTTACAAGAGATTATTTCCAAGATTTGAACCTGTGACCTTTGAGTCATAAAGAAGTAACTTTACCGTTGCTCCAAGGCTCCCCTTCAGGTGGTCTCCATGGATACAAATAAAAAATTTGGGGAGGTTGCAACGGTGGTCATTGTGGACAAATCAATTTGCTCCTTCTTGAGGTCAATGAGTTTGCCATTATGGCAGAAGTTTGAAACCATTGTTAACAATGAATCAACCTCTGTTGCTAGTAGTAGCAACAGGTGGAAGTAGTTCCCACGGTTGTCAAAAACAAATCTATATCAAGATCAAATAATAAGAGAATCCATCCAAGAACAATAGTATCAGATCAATAGGATTGATTAAATCAAAATTGTTAGGATATTTTTTACAAAAAAAAAAGAGAGATAATAAAATTATTTCATATGTGGGATTACAAAAAATGTTCTAAAATCTTTTACTGCTTATATATATTATTACACATCAATTATTAGTAACACAATGTACAAATAATAAATTGTATTTATTAAAATAAGATATGCATAATAAAAATATACTATAACTGTTGATAAAGTTGATATTTTTAGTATAAATTGTTCAATATCACTAGATTTTAACATATTTTTTCAATAGAAATGTTATTATTTAAAATTCCCTGATTAGGGTATAGCTTCAATTACATCTAGACCAGATTTCATTGGAAAGAAAGAAAGCTTTAGATTTGTTGTTCATTGAGAGATATCAATGTCTTCTCTTTCAATCTGTACAATAACCCTTCTTGATCAATATTGACAAGTGATCCTTGAGCTCACGGTGACTGTTGACTTGTGACAAGACTAAACAATAACGAAGTTTCTCTCTGCTTATGTAAGTTCTTAGGAATTTAGTAAGGCTCAACAAGAAGGCTAGATCAGTTGAGCTTTACAGTCATCTCAATTTGACCAAATTTTAGCTGATTCCACAAATCAATTTCTAGCTAATTTTTTAAAACATCTAATTTTTCCTAAGTTTCTCGATCTTTGTGAGATGATTGCTTTCTCAAAAAATCAGCTCTACCTTTGTTGATATTGCTTCAACTTGACCGATCCATATTGGTGTCAACCAATTTTGCCAACTATATTGGCTCCTGGTTGTGCAGTTCTATGAGATAGAAGATTAAGCAAACAAGGAAGTAGAGGGCTCATAGTCTTTTACATATCCAACCTCTTCTCCTCCATCAAAACTGTCTCCACAACAAATAAACAACAATCCCACTCTTTTCTTCTCTCCTTTTCCTTTCATTTGTCTCAATCCACACAAGCAAACATGTTCAGGATTCCAACTTGTGACAAGGAATTCCTTTCATTTGTCTCAATCCACTTAAGCAAACATGCTCAAGATTCCAACTTGTGTGACAAGGAGTACAATTGAAAAGTATACTGACTAAAGGCTGCATCATGCAGAAAAATGAATAAGGTTCTGATGAGCTATCTACCATAGAGAGGGACAATGATATAGGACAATACTGTCCTCAACATTATAGACGCAACTAGTTGCTAGTGCACTTCAAAGCTTTTGGTATTAATACAGAGGAAAATATAGTTTTCTAGCTTGTGGTTGATGCAAACCTGAGTATAACCCTTCAGATTCCTGTGAGCAGCAGAAGATGAATACTTTGGGAATGATGGAACCTGCCACATTTAGACTCAATTAAAATGAGCATACAAAAAACTTTGAACAGAAATAAGAGAATTAACTGTCTCTTACAGTATTAAGGACAGATTTATGTCTACAGAAAAAAAAAAACAACCTGTACTACCAAACATTCAGCAAACTCTGCAAGACTGTTCCAGTTTAAAGTTGTTTCCAAACCTATATCTAACACTTTCTTTTTGTTCCAGTAATCAATATAGTGCTCAAGATTTCAACAGAATGCTAGATGTTTGCTAAGTATTACAAAATTACCTTGTAATCCATAAAATACCACAATCTGTATATTTCCCAAAGGTTCATCAGACAAGATGAGTACTGTATTGTAATTCAAGAAAACATGAAAAGGGATTAAAATGAAATACAGAGCATACCTTTCCATTAAGTATGAGCGAAACCAAAATAAACTTTTTGTACGCTTCAACAGAAACTGCATTTAGAGTGGTCATTGGCGCAGTAACAGCCTGACAAATATGCCTATCATTCCATAAACAATAGATGGTCAATTAGATAGCAGATTGCTTATACTATTTACGCACATTATGAAGACATTCCAATGCTTTCTCAAATCGCTTTAATCCAATGTTTATCATTCCCCTGTCATGATAAATTAAAATAATCATTACTTCAATGACAACTCCAACCAGAAGAAAGAGAAGACAGAATCAGCATACATATGCACCTACCTACAGCAATCCAATGAAATCATTTATTTTAAAAGCCACCTCCTAAGCCGCCTAGGTGGCCACATAAGCTTATCCATTAAGCGACTGCATAACATTCACTTATGACTGCAAAAAGATCACACCAGCTATACCAATTCCTAGCTTGCTAAAATCCAAGTGTTAAAATTAATATGATTAGATTCCTAATTTTGTAAAATAGACCAACACAAAGAAATTTATATGCATTGCCTAGCTTAAAAACTAATTATTTTGTTATGTGAATTAATTTTTTTTTAATATGGATCGTGATGACTGATTAGCATGAATTTTTATATGCTGTTTTTGTGCCATAGTGCCATATGCATTGCTTAGATTCATATCCAAAATTTTCCATATGAAATTGGATTAGTTGGGCCAATTAATTTAATTATAAAGTGATAGATGTGGATATTCTTTATAGTGATTGATTAGGTTAATTAATGATGTATTATACAGTAGGTGCAAATCATACATGTTTTAACATTGTACATTATTTCAATATAATTAATACTAAAAGAGCAGTACTAAAAGAGCAGTATGGTGCATGAAGCTTCTGCAAATTTGAGATTATGGAGAATGGTGTATTATACTCAATCTTATCATCCATTGCAAGAGATTATTTCTATGACTCGAACACATGACCTCCAATAGTAGCAAATTTACCGTTGCACCAAGGCTCCCCTTCAATATAATTAATACTATTTAAAAAAATATATGAATCACATATGAATCTGCATATAACATATGTGCTATGTAAGTGGTTAGGCCACATACGACATATGTGATATGTTTGGCCACATAGTACCACAATACACTTTTTAAGATAATCTAAACTTTAGTTAGCATCATTCAAGTTAATTGGTATCAACAAGCCTTGATTAGCTCTATTCATACAAGTTATAGGTAGAAGGGGAAGGGGATGGTAGCAATAGCTACAACCCTAACTTCTTAGAATAAACAAGAAAAGATATAGGTGAAAATATCTCTTAAGTATGTGTACTGACTCTAAAATCCTTATATTGCTCCCACCAACCCATACATAAAGTCTAGTAACAAGAAATATCAGTAATAAAGTTTTTGATAATGTGTATCAAGAGGAAAAAGTCATCTATGGTTTTATTAATATGACCAATTTGCTATTTTGATATAATCCTTATATACACAGTTATCTCTAAAACACAAGTTTAAAAGTTCAGTCTAAAAAATAGAGCACCTAACCAAGAACTACATGGCCACCGCTTTTATTTTGGGGTGAAATACATATTGCACCACTTTTTCCTTTTCTTTACATGCTTCCCCCAAGATATGGAGAATAAGATGTTTCCAAAAGAAAGCAAAACTCCTTGTTTTCCTTTTCCACTAAAATCAAGAGACTGGATCTAGCCTTAAGAAAAATGTTTAGTATACACTTCTCCCTTTTCACCTTTATTAAATATATGTGTATTTGCTCCGAAATCCTTATTTTCCTTTCACCTCTCCATGGTCTGCTATTATACAGTTATCAACATCATCATCATCATTAAGTTGTGGTTGTCCCAACTATTTGGAATCAATGATACAAATCTTTCTTGTCCATAGAGCTTTGTGCAAGTTATATCACATCTAAAATTCAAATCAATGCAAGTTATTGGACATTACACCTAATAGTTATGGGAATAATAATCTTGTCCATTTGATAAAAATCATAATTATTTTAGAATTACATCGGTAGCTAGATTAGTCATCTTAAATATCACTAATGACTGTGTATTCACATGTTATTAAAAACTTGATTCCTAATATTTATCATCGCCTGCACAAGTGTAGAAAATTGCCAATATTAAATACCTGAGTTGTTATTCTAAAATCCAATAGTTGTATGTTATAGACTAACCCATAACAATTAGGTGTAATGTCCAAATAGAGGCTAACTAGTTCAGTTAAAATAGCAGCATTATCCCAACTGATCAAATTTTTAACTCATCCAACAAGAAAAACCGTGACCATCAGGTTGACTGATTCATCCCTCAGTTCAAGTTTAAAAATATGATTAGAAGAGATAGCAACTCCATATACTTAAACAATTTCCTGCACCTATTTTACCAAACAAACATATTTCTTGAATACAGATAACAATTTCCCATCTGTTCTTTGATCTTTGACTCTATTTGACTCTTGTTACAAAGGTTTCCTACTGAGTTCTATCTTTACAGCTGCTCAGATATTATTGTGTTACAACATACCATATGGCATTTTGAAGGTGAAACCATGATTCAAAATCTCATTTTGTATCAGTGAGCATGAGAAAAAGTTTTTGTCTGCATGTTGATTGGCACATGAAAAGCTCCAAAATCTCTAGTATGCAAATGGACAAAAACTCCATAACAAAAAAGAGCTCCAGCCCTAAGGTGTGCCCCCTATGTGATATAGGCGAAGAGATGGATCTCTAGGGGATAGCTCAATAGCATATAACACATGGGGGCCTACCCTAGGGGAACCTGAGAAAATGTCTGTATTTAATGTAATATACCGCAATTAAATAATACTCAAATAATATGTATTAATTAAGAAATTATTTTATAGAGTAATTACGGAATTTTTAGAAATTTTCTAGGATTTAAATGGACATTGTATGACGTTTTATGGGGATGGATTAAAGAGACTTTGAGAAAGTATGTTTGGATTATCACTTTTGTGAGGAGTTAATTGGGTTAATTAAGTATGGTTTATAAGCTTAAACCTAGGTTTTGTTTTTTTTTATTTCTCCCCGATCCGTGCCGCACCTCTTCTTCCCTATTTCCGTCTAGACCCATTTCTTCTCCACTGTCGACTCCTTCTTCCTCCCAAGCTATCTTCCTCTCCCTGATCGCCAGCCACTCCTCCTTCCATTCTAGTGTGCCACCATCGTTCCTTAATCCTGATCGCACACTGAATGCCCTCCGTTGCTCATAGTCTCCTCCCCTCTCCCATTAGTGCTCGCCATAGTTACTGCACAGGCAATGTCGGCTACTCCACAGATCACCTGGTGATGACTATGATCTCTGCTTTGGCCATCCTCAAGACACTATAGCCGCTCTCCATGACCACTATCGCCAACTCGCTATTGAGGTTAGTTTTTGCGACTGTCATAACCTATTCTACGATTCACCCTAGGTAACCTTGTTTATCTTCTTGTTTCTTTTAATTTAAGATTTAGAGAATCAATTTGAAGGAGAGCCAACAATTTTCTA
>JBAMHZ010000103.1:4755561-4765707 GCA_037177395.1 Alpinia galanga | reverse complement strand
GGCTAAATCTCAGAGAGGGAGTATGGTTATGTCAGTATAACGATATTAATGCTCATTTTTTTTATTTCCTTTCTTGTTTTCATCTGAGTTTAAATCATGTTCCCAGATGACTACTAAGATGGTAGGCGAGGGATTGTAAGTCCAATGCAGACATATGAGGTTATTGTAAGTCCTTAAATAGGTAACTAAAAACCTCTGGTTGGGGCAGATCTTGAGATTCCATCCAAGTAACTCACCTGGTAAAAAAAAAGAGTTTTCTAGACGAGCAACACATAGATCTGCCATATATACTCCCCTCTACCTTTTTAAATTACTAAGAAGTCTTTAGCTACCTAGGCTCTCGGGGAAAGGTTGTGGTTAGATCCAGAGTAAGGTTGTCCTCCCGACCACATCTATTTTTACAACACTTAATACACTGTCCCTGCTTAATCCCATTTATTTTACACAACTTTACTTTTACTACTTTAAACTGTTTTACATTGTTTCATACACTATTACATCATTTTTTTCATTGTTTTACACTGTTACATCATTTTTTTTATCATATTTGTTTTACACAGCTTTACTTTTACTGCTTGACACTTTTTACACTGTTTCATATCAAATTCACATCATTTTTTTTCATCATTTTCTCAGTCGAGGTGCCGCCTCGACTGACTAGCAAGCTTGAGCACCCTTGTGCTCGGCTTCCTGAGAACCTACCTCAGTCAAGGTGGCGACTTGACTGGTCGAGTGCGCCTGAGCACCAGCGTGCTCATCCCGAGCACCCCATGCCCATGGACATCTCAATCGAGGTGGCGACTCAACTGATCGAGTGCGCCCAAGCATGCACAGTACCAAATTCTGTGCATTTCTCATCCGAGCATCATTCGCAACAAAAATATTGTTCATCGTCTTCTCTAATGAACTTTATAAATAAATTCATACAAACAAACACAAATCTATGTTTTCTCAGATACCAATGTAAGAATTTGCGAACTTGTGCATGAATTTATAAGACTATAAAATAAACTTACAGCAAATTCGTCGATTTTCTTTGATTCCTTGAGCTTCCAAGATGGAACTGTTCTTGGGAAAGATCTTTTGATCTGAAGCTTATCGTCTGAAGAACGATCACATAACCAAATCATCCTTACGCTTCCACAAACTAAATTTCGATGCCTTAGATGTTCTTGTCAAATGCAAGACACACAGTCTCGGTACTCTATTCTCCAATAGTGCTTCCGCAATGTTTTCCCTTCTCTGATCTCACTTATCTTCTCTCAATTTGGATGAGACTTTATAACGAAGAGAGGGCAACCATCCACATAAGGCGGTTGCCACATCTGCACAACATGCATTCATTTGCGAATATTACCATGCCTGGGCAATGTGTAGGTGTGGACATTTTCTTACAACTTGATCTATTTTCGACGAGACTAGGTCACATATAAGATTTTATCCGAATGATACTCTTATTTTATTTCTGTTGTTATGGGGGATCAAATTTTCTTGTAAGGATAAGGCCTTTCCTTTGGGCTAAATAGATCTCAATTTATCTTTTTGATAAGTATCCCAACCTCCGATCTGAGCTGAGACCTTGGAGTCTTTTTTCAAGCCAAGACAAAGCCGACCCAAGATCTCATAGCTGTGATCGAGAACTTATCCTCAAAGATTCCCTAGGACTAAGATTATGTGAATTTTCAACTAATGGTTAGCCAAACCGAGATCTCCACTTCCTAATCGAGATCTTAATAACATGTGGTGTATATACTTTTGTTATTTTGCATCCTCTTTATTTTTTGCCAAAATCTATTACTATACTCCTGTGCAAAAGGCAATTCGCTTATCCTCAGTGCTCCCGCCAACTGGTCCCACAGCCAAGACAGAGGAGATAAATCACAAGGAGCACTTTGTACCTAACTAAGGGCTAACATGGTAGGAGGGCAGGTACCCCGAAAAGGCTTGCAGCCTCCGGGGCCGGGGATTGACCCTTACTCTCTTGTATAAGTCTGCTGCCACTCTAGCCACGAGGCTCTCTCATGGGGACAAATCTATTACTACACTCTCTAAGGATCATTGTTGTACATTTTTTTTTAACATTTAACTCTATATAATATGGCAAGTTTAACATAGTAATTATGCCATATTGTAGCCCTTATATAATAACTCCTAAAATGATTTTGATCAAGTTTGAACAATTTTGACCAAATTGATAGAGTGTTTTTATATAAATTCCATGTATAGTAATTTTAACCAAATTGAATTAAAAATAAATTATTAAATTGATTTACATTAACATGTTTGTAGTGATTAGCTGCTACACATATAAGGGTATTATCGAAATGATAAATATATTCCGGGTGCTATTTTGACTGATAATAAAATGTGCCTTGCAAGTTTTGCCTTTTTTTTCTATGTATAAATAAATAAATGGGAATATTTTTCTTTGTCTTTGATGAGGTAGAAATTTGTTGCTTCACTACTTTAGATTGCTGGTGAAGTTTTTTTCCATAATATTGTTGGACCTGTATAGATTAATACGTGTCAAAAGGCTCGCGGAGAGCTATCCAAACTAAGCTCTTCTAATATTTAAGTTACCATGGTGTTGCAATTGTAGAATAAAAGAGAGAGAAAGAGAGAAGAAAAGTCTTCCTTTATATAGTGGGGACTCCTTAATAATGATCGAGTTTTGGATAAGACGATGAGACTGGATCATAGATAAGATTTAATCTAGACGATACTCTTATCTTATTTTAGCTGCTATAAGAGATCTAATTTCCTCACAAGCATGAGGTCTTTCTTCTTGCTCGGGCTAAATGGACTCCAACAATAATAACTACCGAGTTTTATTTCACTATATGGGGGTGACTCTATAGATCATCTTATGTTATTGGGTTCTATCCTATAATTTATTATCATATATATTTAAATAAATTTTATTTTATATTATTTTTATTAATCAAATCTTCTTTGATTTTTCTCTTTCTTATTTGATTTACATATTTATAATAATTTTACACCATTTAATTAGATGCATCTATCGATCATTTATGTGTTGGCATTACATTGCATTCATTGTGGAGATGAAAGGTCTCCGACGGTTACACAGTCATTGCATTAACCGTGGAGACGAAAAGTCTTCGGCGGTTATGCAACCATCGGAGACAAAAAGTCTTCGGGAGGTTTCTAAAAGGTTTCAGTCCAAGCTATAAAAGAGGATAGAGGGGTTCGACTGTAAAAGAGGTTAAGAGGAGTGTGAAGCCCTAGAGCGAGAGAACATCCAAGGCTTTATCGGGATTTGATTTGTAAACTAAGAATAGCTTTTCGGTTTTGAACTATGATTACTTTTTAGATAGTAAGATCGCTTCTAAGAAACAAATCGAAGCGCAGATTTCAGATCAACAAACCAGCTATAAGTTATTTACAGTTCTTGTATAATTGAAGAATATAATTCATACTACGGATAACTTACACTAACTCCATTGGCCAAAGTGAGATGTGGCCGACCCAATAGACCCATCAATGCAACTTATAGTTTGGTTTAACTTACACAACTAGTATTATAGCTAATGAAATTATTTTAGTAAAATTCAACTGTCTAAATTCTCGAACAATCGCATCAATAATTCAAAATCACTTTGAATTTTCTTAATCTATGACAACCATAGTATTGTCATCATATCATATTATAATAAAATATTTACCGAAACAAAGAATTATTATTCCTCGTAAATACTTATTTGTAATAATGCACTATAAATTTATCGTCCCATTGGACATTGAAGTCGATGTCTCGATCACACACACACATTTCGACTCCAATCCTAAGAACAAGCTAGTCATACAACTTGAATTATCAAAGAAATGCTCATTTTGGAAGAAGAAAAAAAAATTGTTGGCATTAACAATTATTAGACGTGATGGCTTAATCTGACTATCAAACACATACATGAAATCAAATTTCCCTAAAAGCAATTGGAGCAGCAGCAGCAACAACAACTCACAAAAAGCCACTCGAACCTAAAATTTTTAAAAATTCCGTTAGAAATTTCATTTTTATTTTTATAAAACTAATTAAAATTCATACCGCCTTACCATTTTCTTAACTGGTCGCTCCATTTTTTCCGAGGGAAAGATAATTCCTCGCCGAACCCATCCAAAGAAAACGGAGAAGGCTCTTGAAGTATCATCTGCGTTGGTCGTCGCCGCCGAAGCAAAAGGGGTGAGGTCTCGGGCGATGAGTGATCCGGCGAGAAGGGCGGCGACTGGGATGGAGAAGGTGAGAATGGATATTTATCATTACCGGGTGCTGTGCTGATCGGAAGCGGAGAGGGAGGCGTCGGAGGAGAGGAAGAAGGCGAGGCCAAGTGTGACCTCATGGTCGGAGCCAAACTTTTACTTGAAGATTGCCAGTGAGATTGCAATGAATCAAATGAAGTGTGCAATTTCGTCTTTTTTGGGTTTAAATCTCATTTCGACTCCTTGCTCATGATCACAAAGTTTGGCAAAGCCAACGGTCAGTCTCAAGGATCAGTAGCTAGGTTTCATGTGCCACCAACTAACTTTCAAATTCTTAACTAATATTAATTGTTTATTTGTGTTTAGAAGATATACTAATTAAATTTTAATCCTCTCTGTTTCCATCCCATTTGAATTGAAATCGTAATATTAATGAGAAAATTGGACGAGATTAATCATATTTATTCTATTTGTTTCCTTCCGGGAAATTAATTATTAATTGAAGAAATGGTCCAAAAAATAATAGTGTTTTTTTTTTTGGAAATCTTCTTAGTGGTCCACTAAATTAGTTGAGTAAGAATACATGTGATTTCTAACAACTTTGTCCATCTTATTTTTTATTTAGTTGGTAATAAATATTTATTCTTTCGATCCGATTAATTTTGAAGAAGACGATCAATTTAATCTTATAAAAATTTATCTAATGGCACCAAACAAGTTTTAACAGTGGCAAGCTACACAACAACATGACCAAACAAATGAATGTAGACAGGTTTATATAATAATTACAGAGGGCCAGAAAAATTGACTTTGAATTTAAGATAATTCATAACTATTAAATAGTCACTCCCCGTCTAACAGATTAAATTTAAAGATAGAAGAGTGTATTGAATAAATTCGATCTGATCTTTAAAATATTCATTTATTCTGATCTTTTTATTTGTCTTTTATCACTGCACTATACCCATAGAAATAACACTTTCACATATGAAATCTAATAACTTGGTTTATGTATCAAGTGGACCATAGGTCTTTAATTGACAATGCAAAGTCGAAAGAAAAAGAATGAAAATCATATCAGAGAAAAATCACTAAGATAAATTATATTGATGTGGTCAAATTAAATCTTAGGAAAAACAATTATGCATTCTGAGACCATCGATTGCTAATTCCAATCCATCACAATTAAATCTAGAGCAACTTGCTAGACTACTTGAAACAAGCCTGCGCTATTGATTTCAAATGAATAAGAAAGAATAATCAGAACCATCAAAACACCAATGAATTCATTAGAAAAGAACAATATACTCCACCATGATAAAGACAAACACATACACACACACAATTGAGGTTCACACTTCCCCTAGACTCTTTATATGTTAAAAGGATGCTACTTAATTCTCTGGTTTTTTGAAACGATATTGATATCTTTTGTGTGTTTAGGAAAGCTAGTATTTATGTGCATTTTTATTAATCACTTTTACATTATAATTTTATTCTTAAATCTAAAGAAATTAAATGATAAATAATAAAAATATCCACGAATGTTCACGGATGGCAATTGAGTAAACAAGTTACAGTGATAAATGGGAGATGGCCAAAGAGTAAACAAAGAATGTATGTATGAGCTCGGGATGCCCTGCGTCGGAGATCAGACGCAAGCCCTCGGGTAAAATAGACCACGCAACAGCGGTATCCGGCAATAGAATTTGGACGTGTAAACCCACCACGACAAAACACAACACGTGGAAAAAGATATACAAAGACAGAGAGAGAGAGAGAGAGAGAGGGCTCTGACCTGCATCGCGATTCGTGGGGCCACAAATCGCTGTTACCCCTTCCGGCTCGGCCGCCCTCCGCTCCCCGCCGCAGGCTGGGACGGCGCAGCGGACGGGACTCCGCCGCCAAGTGCGACAGCCGCGGACTCGACGTGGGTGAGGAGGTACTCGTAGATTTTCTTCCTTAGACGTTCCACCGTCTCAGGCGGTACGCCGGTAGGACCCTCGCCGTCCTCCGCGTCCTCTTGCAACTCGGCCCCCCCTTCCCTCTTTCGTCGGCCGACCGCCTCCAGCCAGTCGTTCACCTTCTTGAGCTGTGACAGCATCGCTGCCACGTGCTCCCGGTCGGACGGCTCTAGCGTTGCCGCGTCCGAGTCGAGGAACCTCTCCACGAACGCCAGGAACCACGACTGCGCGTCCTCCCTCAGCGCCTGTGCCAGCTCGGTTCCCTCTTCCAGCCCTCCTCCGCGCTCCCATTCCGGCAGCGGCGACGGTGGCGCCGGCCCCCTCGTCTTCCCATTGCCCGGCGCCAAGGCGGATGACCTGAATTTTGACGGAAGCGAGGCCTTGGAGGTCGCCGCCGCCGCTGCTGGGGAAGACTTCGACGGACCCTCGAGTACCACAGCCGCCGTCGGGGCGGCCGCGGAGGGGTTCTTGCGGTTGTAGAGGCAGAAAGGGGAGAGGTCGGTGGTGAGGGCTGCGCTGACCCAGGAGGCGGCGCGGCGGCGATTGCTGCTGGATATTTTCAGCACTTCGTCTGGGATTGGATCAGGGGATCCGCCTGACGAAGCTGCGGCTACAGATTGAGACCTGAACTTGGAGAGAGAGTCGGCAACGGCCGCCGCACGGGAGAGGGAAGAGTGGAAGGCGAGGAACTGCTCCACGGCCGGCTGCGGATTGTCTTCCCTGGCACTTTCACTCAGCTCCGCGTACATGCTGCACGTGGGAAGAAAGAAACAAGTAAAACGTACGAGCAGCAATTCCAAAAAATATGTGTACATTCGGCTCACATTGACATCAAACATTCAGATAATTGAGCAAAAATAAAAAATAAAAAAAATACTTCTCGCATTCTTCACTTGCAATCTTGCAATATCCCATTTTATTTTCCTATTTTAAAATTCATTTTAGGTTTCAAATACGAGCAATTTACCTCAGGCAACGAATCAAGCTCTCAGCGGCAGAAGCTTCTTGCATAGCCTCTACAGCAGCCTGTTGTGCTGCATCCCTATACTTCAAGAGCTCCTGAAAATCACAATTATTCATGCCCCTTTACCACTTAGAAGCTAATAAAAATTATCATCACACCTTCCCCAGTTTTGCTAGTGACGGTGGAAGTGGCTGCCATGAAACACTACCATCCGTCCACTTCCTTTTAGTTGTTTCAACCTTCACCAAGTTACTCAGACTGTTACTAGTCTCTGAAGTTTGAAGCTTTTTTGAAACACGACTCTGTTTAGCTGCTTTATCAGAATCCTCTCCTGCAGGACCATTTGCAATCACTTTCTTTGCAGGAGTTTGAAGCTTGCTATCCTCCTTAGGTAATGATTTATCGTTTTTTGATGATTTCTGTCGAGGAGTCTGCAAACCAGGAAAACTAATACTAAGAGATCGAGGACAAGTATATTTCACTTTCAGTCAAAACTATTCATTATACATTTGCTGAAATACAACTTCAGTTGATCTTCATCAATGTATCTGCCCTTATTGTTTCAGGTCTTCTGTCGGACCATTGCAATTAGTATATACTATACAAGATTACCTATCTGTGGAGCTTGAGACTACCAAATTAATATTTCTGCCAAATAATTTCAGCACAAGCACACAAGTACCCATGGTAAAAATGTCAACCCTGATTACCTGATATTGAACTAGCTATTTACATGTCATTGAGCATTGAAATAGTAGTTATAGTGAATGACAGCAGCTCAAGGTACACATAGGATGATCAACTTAGAAAAAGTTAGATATTTGAACTCACAGAAGCACTTCTGGATTCAGATTTTGCCATCGGTTTGCGATTTTTTGATGTAGAAGTTTCTCTTCCTCTAGCGTCCAGATTCCCTTCCCAGCTCTTTCTCAAAGCTTTTGGCCCTAATTCAATGGTGGGCGCCAAATTTGCCAAGAAATTTCGGGCAGTAGGCTTCCTACCAGCAGATGTTACTTTCAACATGGAAGCTGCCTTCTCCATCGGACTCACTCTTGACAATGCCGGCTTTTCTACTCCTTTCGCTTTTGCATGCTTCTTAACGGCACTAGAGAATTTCTCAAAAGAGGCAGGCAAAGAATACACACTACTCGGAGATGAAGGTATTGACCTTGAGTTCATTGATCTTGATCCCAAACTCATGTCCTTCTTGCCCAATTTTCCATTAACTGGCCTTTTTGAGAAAAGAGAGCTAGACTTAGAAAGCTGAATCTTCTTCCTTTCTGCCTTCTGTGTTTTTATGGTTAACTTGGATATCACCAATTTTCCCTTTGCGTTTTCTGCGGATGTGCTGCTCTTATTCTTTGAATCCTTGGATGGCTTCAGTTTATCCGTATTAAGAAAACAAAGAGAACTGGTGACGACAAGGTCCTCAGGGTTCCCAACACAGGGGTGACGACCAGGAAGTGGTCTCACACCCTTAAGAATGGGAACCGGGGAGCCTGCCTCAAGGCGATCGACATGAATATACTGGCCAAGCTGAATCTTATCGCTTAAGATAAGGTCATTATGCTCATCGGCCAGGGAGACAAATGTTGCATGGGAAGAATCAGAGACCTTAAGATAAAACCCTTGGTTGGTGAAGAGATCACTTCCAGCAAGGGCAGGGACAATACTCACAACTTGAAGAAGGGATGAGCGATGCTCTCCGGCAATCTTCACATCGGTGTTCATATGCTGCAGGAGCTTGATAAGGACACCAGGGACTAAGGATGCCATTTACAGAAATCCTAAAGCACATTACTCTGCAATAATTGAGAGAAAATTTCAACAAACAATAGTTTGGCATCTAATTCGAAAAAAGGTCCATGCGAAGTTGCCGTTTCATCTTATTTTATTTACAGGGATAAATGATCGAGCATAGGTATCCAAGCACAACACCTTTTTTTCTGCAGGTTTTCACACGGAGCATTTTTTTTTCTTTGATTTAAAAAATTTGAAAAACAACATTAAAAATCTTAGAACAAAGAAGTCGGGCGAGATTTTACGTTCAAGGAATCACCTTTTCCAGATCGTCGCTGCTTGGATCTACCAAATCTTATACTGGCGATTAGAGAAGCATGACGAAGGTGAAATCCGACCGACGAGCAAACTCCCTCGCTGCAGACGGAAATTGTCGGATTATTGGATGTGGAAGAGAAGAGAGATTTTCCTGCAAAAAACGCAAACACTTCATAAACCAATCGACGAACACTCAAAAAGAGAGAAAAAATAACACTTTCTGGTATTTCATCGATCGGAAAAGTGGGTGAACAACATACCTTCTCTCCAACCCTCTCAGAACCGATTGATCTCTAGCTTTTCCTCTGAAGAAGTTCGATAAGCAGTGAAATACCCGGCGGCAAAGTAGTCGAAAGGAACGAACTATCTGATCGGAAACAACGCCGCCGTCCTACATCCGTATATCGTACCGAAAAGCATCCAAAAATGCCCTAAAGGTCGATCGCATCCCTCCACTGGAATGTGCAGATCTGTAGCGAATCTGGAAGCAATCGAAAACAGAAGTGTTCTCCTCTGCGCTCCAAGGAAACTTTTTTTTGGCGTTAATTGCATGCCAAACGATTCCAAAGCAAGTCCAGCCAGCTTCCTTAATCTCTCCTTAGAGGCGAGCGAGTCACATGAGACAACCGCCGGTTGCTGCTCATAATGCAACTCTTTCATTATATTTTATTAATTCGAGTGGTGGTTTAATTATGAGGGATGGATCGTGGCGTCTGCTTGGATACTTAATTTTAAAATTAAGGCAAAAAATAAAAAACCAAAAACAAAAAACAAAAAACAAAAACGTTTTTATTTTTATTTTGTTATTGACAAAAGTTAAAAACAAAACAAAACACCGCCTCTAATTTTTTTCCCTATTTAAATACTTATTATATATATATTTACGCTGCGTCCCGTTTTCTACGTGTCACGTGCACAATAATTTGACCCATGGCTTCT
>JBAMHZ010000103.1:4739470-4750359 GCA_037177395.1 Alpinia galanga | reverse complement strand
TGTATTCTAATTAAAATATATATTCTGGTTCTCCAATAGTTTCTAACAATTTCAACAATCATCCACTTAGCATTCAGTCCTTTTATGATCTACTAGAACTTCATCAATCTTATTAGCCTTTGGCCAAATTTGACTTATTTGACACACCATCTCCAACAAAGTATTCAAAACTCAAACTTGGTCAATCTATCCATGATTGACTATACCTACAAATAGAACTCAATTAAATTGTCCAATGCACTGGTCCAATGATTTTGCAAGAAGTGTGTTAATTTAGTCTATGCTCCATAATTACCCAAAATGCATCATTTCTCATTCTAAATCTTGGTAGCCTATCGACAAAATCTAATATGATGCACTCACATTCCTATTTAGGGATACAAATCTTCTAATGAAGTTTTTTTTTTAACAAGCCTCTATTCTAATACGATGCACTTTGCATTTTTGTTAAGAAAAATAATCAAGGATCATCACTCTTCTTGTCTTTAATTTTTTTTTTGTTGGCACCAGGGTATCTGAACATTCGGCCCGACTAATCTCTAGGGGTGATCAGCTCTGTCTCATGGTCCTTCGGAGACGCCCCTTCAACAGCTGAGCTGGAAGAGGTCGGAGCTCCAGCAGATCCCTACCAACCACCTAGATAAACTCTTCTTGTCTTTAAGTTTCATATAAGATACTACATCATTTAGATTTTCCTCGATAAAATCATCACACTGTAAATTGATAACTTAAAACTTGGTTTATGGCTTATATATTTAACTCAAGAAGTTGATAAATCCTAATTTTGTAATTCAGCATCTATCAATAATTATTTCAAACCTTCTGACTTGTAACTTTACTCGGTCTAAGTTGGTGAAAAATTGTTACCAATTTTATTTTTTCACACACTTTTACATTGACATAAGTTTTCAAATTATTATTTCCAATTCTTTAAGAATTTTTAACAATTTAAACTCCAACTTATTTACTTGGTTCTAGCAATAATCTACAGAGAGTTTTAATAATATGATACCAAAATTATCAACTAAGTCAACATCTCTAATAAAGCTTTTAGTTAGTAGAATGTTTTACTACCCATTTTCGTGATGTGTCAATTCCACTTTAGGATTAAATCAAATCCTCTAATATATAGCTAAATAGTTAGTAAACTTTTGGAAAAGCAACTCATTTCCTTCCCATCGGCCGGGAACAATTTAATGTGGAAGTGAGCTAAATTATTTTTTCATTAAAATCACAATTCAACTTATAACTTTGATTAATTCCATGAGGCATCATTTTATAAGTACACACTTGTTTATAAATGACACTTGGTAACCTCATCAAAATTTCCAAGGATTTCTTGAAGGAATCAATCGTAACTCAAAGGGTACTAAACTTTAATTTTCCAATCTATACTTTTGCAAGTTTTGACCTACCACTACCCCTAGATGGGAGTGTTCATAAACAAAGAAATATAAATTTAATTAGCTTAGATGCCAACTAGAACACACTCGTACCCACACATATTTTTTTAAAAAAAACATAGACATACATATACATACAAGTATATATACAACAATACAAACAAACACAAATACACGTACATCCACAAACAAACACAAAGATATATGCATATATTTTTATCTACACCTTTTCTTTAATTAATAATTTTTTTTATTAATTATTTTATATGTATAATATTTTTTTTAGAGATATGACAAATAATACGAAGTAGAATTAAACGTCTATTTGATCAAATCATATAATTGTTGATTTATTTCTTCAAATATTATCTTTTCGATGTCAATGCTTTTTTTTATCATATTGGAAGGTAGAATAGTTGTTGATTTATCTCTTTAATCATTTCTTTTTATTTTCAATATGATTCGTTATTTGCATTATTCTCCTTAACTCTTTCATAGGATGAAAATATTGTACCATTGATAAGAGTATAGAAGTTAACATCATTAATATGTATCCGGTAGTCAATTTAATGGAGAGAGATTTGAATGTTCTCTTATATGATAGTATATTTTCAACATTAAAAATTGGATTAATGTTTAAATAAGTAGATAAATTAATAATATATGCATTAGCACTAATTTTTCTCATAATTTAAAAGGGACCAAAATATGAAGCTTTTTTGAGGAGTTTTTAAGAACATACTTAGGTAAATGTGGGCATGCACATAATTTCCTATATTATATTTCTTAAATATACAATATGCGTTATCTTGAATTTTATAAGCCTCATTACTAAATGTGATTTTCCTCTTGACATTAACATGGATCTCTCTAATTCACTTAGTAAAACTCCCAGTTGACTCAGAAGAAGGAGAAATGGTAAATTTGAAAATCAGGTTAATAGATTAATGAGCTCATGAATCATATACAATTTTGAATGTATTATGATCGATAGATTGGTTTATTGGGATGTTGTGAGTAAAGTCAACAAATGGTAGGCTAGACAATTGAGATCTTGGGATCAAATTCTTGATGTGATTGGTCATACACATATATGTGAAGGTTATAAAGTAACTTTGTCCAATTTATGCTCTCTAGTTTTGAAGGGTCCAATTTGATGCCACAGATTTTTAATGGTATTATTTCTTTTTTCTTTTCAAATGTATATTGTGTGAGAAAATGATAGAGTTGTCTCAAAGGCTAAGTCATTTTAATGAGCTAAGTTAAGTTTGGGTTCTGATTTGTTAGGTTTAAGTGTGTATATCTTAATTGTCTTATCGTTGTATTAGAAAGAGTAGCTATTTTTTTGTTTGCCGTGAGTGACAGAATGATCATAAAGCTAAGGTTGATCAAAGATGACATGAGCAATGTTTATAGGAAAAACTTCACACCATATATTATCTTTATATGAGTCTATCTCTATTATAATTAAACATTGTTGTATAATTGAAGGGAGATTTGATTTACACATGCCAACTCATACAGGTTCGAGTATGGTTCTAGGGTTGCTTGAATCTTATGGAGAGCTTGTGTGGAAATTATGTTCATGCAACTCTTGCTGTCCGCTATGATTTTTTGCATATGTGTAGAAGATACTAGTATGTTTTCATGTACCATCTGACGCAGGCATTGAAAGGATATAATTCACTATATTAGTACTATCTTATGGTCTATTTTTAGTTTTCTTATTTCCATAGTTCTTGTCAAGAAGGTCAACTTCTTTGTTATTTTCTATATGGACATTTGAATGATATATGACATTTGTCATAACAATTAAAATATTGAATGTTAGGATTTTTAATTTTCCTAAGGGCTTACATATTTGTTTCTTTTCGCTTGATGATAAATCCAAGACGATTTGAGATAGGAGGTTTGTTAGATTGTGGCGATACTCTACAAGTAGGATTGTTACTTGTTGAGAGACCTAAAGAATGCATGTAAAAGGGTTTCCTAAATTGCTCAATCTCTTCAATTTTTTTACAAGTCTCTATAATCAAGGTTCAAGGAAGTAAATTTACTTGTTTTTGAATTTCAAGCCTCAATTCATAAATGAAGTAGATCAGAATTTACTATAGTATAATTTAGGGTTACAACGCATTTGTAAACTTTTAAATTTGCTTAGATATTCATTTACACTAATTTTTTATTGTTCTAAATTGATCTACAAGTGTATTGCTATTTTCTAAAGTATAGTGGAATATATTTTCTAATTAGAATACGTTTTATCTCTAATCAAAGAGTGATTGGTTCTTCCTCATTTGTTATGTATTAATCTTGGACACTCTATAAGTATTTCTTTGTCAAACTTATGAGTTTGAATTTTACAAAGTATATTTATTCAATCTCAGTCATATTGTACTAATCAAAATAATTATTAATCTCAGCAATCCAATGGAGAAATGCATTTGAGTCTTGCCGACCATCGAAATTAGAAACATCTAGTTTAACTTACTGGATGGTATCTTTTTCTAGTTTTATTTAAAATTAAAATCCAAATCTAAACCTATATTCGGATTGGGTATCCTAAAAGTGGTCTATTTTATCCATAACCATATGGAACATAGATTATGCATAGATGATAGTTAAGTTATACATTATATATGATTTGCAAGCTTAAGACTTGTGTCTTTACTAGATTGTTAATAACATGAGCTTTAAATCATTCTAAGTATTCCACTCTAAATCAATATGTCTTAAACTCATTTTCTAAAAGTTCAAATCTACTATTTACCTCTATGATATTAGAGTTTTTTTATCATGATGATGTAGAGATTCGACAAGCAATCCGTATTATAAACTTAAGATGTATAGTAATTTAAGAAAATAAATAGTAAATTTAATGAATGATGATGAAACAAATAGTGAATTTAATTTAAATAATAATAGCAAAAAAGGTAGGTAATAAGATAATGATAAAATATATGCGTATAATGAGAAAATTAGATAATGTATATAAAGTAATTAATCTATCCAATTAAACAATAATAATTTTAATGAAAGAATAATGTTACCAAATTAATACAAGTTTTCTTGTTGCATAATTTAAAAATTTATAGGCATGTTTGATCTTTTCTGCTTGTGATATGCTATATTATGAGTGGCTGTAATGAGGAAACAATGATGACAACAATAACAAAAATCAAGAGGTGATGATTCAAAATTATGATGAATTTTATGATGTACAAAAATAATAAGACAATTCAACAATATCATTAGAATCAAAGAATTTGTGAAAATAGAGAATTATCGATGATGGTGATAAAATAAAATGATAAAAGTTGAAAATAACAATAGAAGTGCGGAGGATGCGGTGGAAGAAATTACTTGCGATAACAACAAATAAAGAAAAACTCAATAAAAGTGCTGATGGAGAGAATAGAGCAACATTGCTCGACGATAAAATTAGGCAAATTAATAGCGAAAAAAGAAATAAATGATTGTGCATAAAAAAAATAAGACATAAAGAATAATAATAATAATAAATTAAAGTATGATAGCGGTAGAGATGATAATGATGAGGGAAAAAGTAATTGTGAAGAGAAATAATAATGGTGAAAATGGATAGAAAGACATTGAACACCCAGCTTTGATATTATTTGATGCAGTGGGCACCACTGCATGAACAAGGACATGATCCGCACCTAATGAAAAGTTTATCAATTCTCACTTAGAAAAAAGGAAATTAGGAACTTTATTAACTCAAAACGTGAAGAATATATGGATCCTAACTCCTTTTATAGTTTGAGAACATATCATATTCTTTATAATAAAACAAACCCAAGTTTTCTAGTAAAAACCTAACAAATTTTTCTAAAAAAATAAATAACTTTTTAAAAAATTTCAACTAATTATAAAAATTAACAACTCAAATAACTTTTAATAAATTAAATTATTACTATGTAATTCTCTCCAAGCAAAAAAAAACTTAACTCTGTCAAGTTGGAGGATGAACAATGATTTATAATGCTCTCAATTTGATGAGAAAATGATATTATAATTGAATGCATCAAAATTAACATTGTAGGTATGTGATATGCAGACAAATCAATAAATAAAAAAGAATTTAAAAGAATTGACACAATCCATAGGCAAATCAATAAAGAATTTAACTTATGACTCTGCATTTCTGTGCTAACCGCCTTAGGTTCCTAATTTACTCCCGTCCACATGTATGGACAACGATGAAAGACCACTAATGTGATGGTTCCACATTTTTAATAAAGAATTTAACTCCTCAAACTACTGAGAATTTGACTTTATCAAATAGAAAGATAGAGAGTAGAAATATCTTTTTAATCGAATCAGATTATTATTAATTTATTTCTTTAAATATTATCTTTTTAATATCTATATATTTTCTTTTACCAAGTGAAAAAGTAATATAATTGTGAAGCAGAAGCATTTTTTTTTGGTCGAATCTAATAATTATTGATTTAATTTTTTTAATAATTATTTTTTTACTGCCAATATGATAAATCGAACACTTCTGATCAAACTATCCACTTCCAACAATAGCTAATCACCTTAGCTAAATTGTATTCAAAACAAAATTGTATTTAACTGACAGGTTTGTTTAATTAAAGTAAACTTCAAAATAATAATAATAATAATATTTCCTTAAAGCATTTTAAATCCGATGGGGAAGTATTGGATGACCGAGAGAACATCCGGAGAGAACATGCACGCCTGAGGACACTTTTCGTTCAGCTATCGCCATTGCAAGCTTTAATGCTGAAATTTGTCCTTTTGTATTCTATATAGCGATATCAATCACCCAACAGACAATTATACATTGTTGATATCTTCCATGGGAACTTGCAACCCCGAATGAGGCACGTCCATCAATCGCTCACAATTTTATTCTATTGATTTTCATGTACCCTGTTGCATTACAATAATCCTCATTTGGAGAGACCAGATGCAACTCATGTGGAATTAATCAAAGTCTTGCCGCCACCATTATTGGGGTAGATAATGTATTTTTATTACCTTGAATCTTGGACTTCTCTGGTTTGATGATGAAACAGGCTTAAATTAACCAAATATGCATTGGGAAGACACAGGGCAACGTCAGCCAGCCGAGTGACGTGAGTTGGTCCATTGGAACACATCAAAAGGCAGGAAGAGTGGTGATTATAGTTTATCCTGTCAGATGATTTAACTTAAGGCCCCAACTGTTGACTTGCCTCGATCTCCTACCTGTGTAATTCTTTACAGACATCGTTCTTTACACGTCTTTTGCAAGTCATTTGCAAATTAAGAGATTTTAAAGGCATTTTGTTCGCAACCAAATCTTCATGGATCAGAGTTGCTGCTGGATAGAGGGTGGATAGAACGGAAGACGCATCAAAAGGCAGCTTCACGGCATTCATTGCTTCTTTTCCACGCTCACTCAAGAACACTTCTGACTATTAACTTGGTAATAAAGGGTATCGTCAAGATGTTCCGGGGGGGAAAAGTCATTCTTCCACTCCCTGCAGATTTTGTTCTCTTTTAAAAACGCTCATATGCATAAATCTAGAGGTTTAACAGTACATGATGTTTCCTGAGGAAACATTACCATTATTTCCAATGATTGAAATTTCTAGCGTTAAAAAAACTCACCCAATAATATTCTTCCAGCAACTATTCTCTATCTGAGGAACTGTCGGACAAAACCTTCTATTCGGCCACAAGTTCCAGGGTGCAGAAAAGAATGATGACCAATTAAGAAATCAGCTATAATACAAACATCTTAACAGTTGCATGAAAGGAGAGAAAGAATCCTGAGGGTATTCGTTCTTCTTTATCTGACCACTATTTTATAAGCATCTACCTGTCCCAAAGTGGAGGCCATCCAGATTCTTTTTCTTCCTTAGAACAAGGAAGAAAAACCTTCTATTGTCATTTATGCAAGATTTCGGAGCATATTCGCTAGCCTTCATTGCAAACATATTTCATTTCAGGTTTGGACTATCAACCCTAGCACATTACCTTGCTCCCTGGTAGAGGGTCACTGCTCCTAGCAATTCCCAGCAGAAATATCTTTGAGAACCATTTTAACATGCACCTAGTGCAGGGAACTCTGTTTCTCAGACTTGGTGCACTGAGTTTTCCCTTTTTCTAGGCGCAGCTACAAGTCTAACCATGTGGTGCGATTTGAGATAACAATGGTCAAGGAGCAGGATGCTACCATCAAAAGTTGCTAGCCTTATTCTAGAACAAAGCTACGAAGAGAAGGGTCAATCTAGACCTGTGTAAGAGAAGGCAGGAGATTTAGAATTAACTCGAAATTTCCAATTGATTGGAGTAGATGAGTGAAATTACATGACAGTAGTTTGCAATTATAATTGAGGATGATAGAATATCAGCTACGGGAGAAAAGTTTTGTTGCTGAAACTTGTTGATTTGATCTGAGAAGTAATCAAATAGAACAATCATTGTTCAATAGAATCCAAGTAACATTTGGATGGAATCCAACTTAGCATAAGGTCATCAATGTGATAAATTAACTGCTTCTCTTAAGTTTGGTGTGTGAATCTCCCGCCAATATCGGATCTCTGAAAAAAAAAAGACCATATTAGGTCTAGCTTTATTCTGCATTGCAAAGACTGTTTTCATAACTCGTACCCATGATTACAAAGTCACATGATAATATCTTTACTAAATTAACTTCTTCAATCATAATATTTATTTAGCACAAAGAACAATATTTTTTTATTTGTCTAATTAAAATCAAATAGCCAAATATTTAAAAGTAAAAAAAGATGATATTTTATTGAGCTAAAAAACCATAGTAACACTAACGTTTTATGTAGAATATTCACACCATTGTTCTAAATACTAACATTACTAAGTGAACAAACTGGGTACCTACAAGTACATGTGTATGTAATAGACCCAGAAACAAATGGATTAATTATCCTTAACGTGAAGATTCTTCATGATACTCTATAAAATTTTGTTCAATAAAAGAAACTCCTATATCACTTGTAAAAACCAGGACACTGAATTTATGCATGTCACTGATGAATTAATCATCTACCTAGAGCTTCAAAGTTCAGAATTAACTTTATCAAATTATATCTAGTTCATATGAATTGTTTGAGAAATTTAACAAAAACCAATAAAATATGTCACTCCCTGAGGATATTATTTTCGCTAACCAAGAGATATCCCACTCGATGACAATATAATAAAGAGGCTTAAGCACCATATTATCGGAGCAACTCAAGGGATTTAATAAATTGTCTATATTCATATAGGCAAATTTTACTATAAAAACTACAAATTTATATAATCAGAAGATCAATGAAACAAAATAAAAACACATTGAAATAAAATCCAAACCAGAAAGTAGCATGTCAAAATCTTTTAGCATCTCTATATGCAGCAAAACCAACTATATTATCAAAAGGATGGTTGTGCCTACCAAATTGAAGGTAAAGAAAGGCAAAAGGATGGTTGTGCCTACCATATTAAAGGTAAAGAAAGGCAGACAGTAAACAGAAATTGCTAAGTGGATAATTTAAGAAAGATGTGCATGAATTAACCTTATTTAGGAAGCTAAGAAAATAAGACAAGATGTAATTTTGCTATTACAATTTTAAGTCTTGCCTTAACTTTTAACTTATATATAAATAAATATATATATATTCATAACCATCTAGTATTTTTATGTTGAAATTTAGACTTATCAATTATTATTATTTGTCATCATCAACTCAGATGAATTTTCAATTCTTATTAATTCGTTTGATCAGCATATATAAATATCAATAATAGTCCAAATTTAATAATCAACTAGAAAATGAATCACTGGAGTCAATTTCCTCAGAGTGTAATAACGTCAGCTAAAAACTCCCCTAACTAGTGGATAAAAAGGGTAGCCCGGTGCACGAAGCTCCCGCTATGCGGGGTCCCGGGGAAAGATCCATTGTACGCAGCCTTACCCTGTTTTTTTTTTGCAAGAGACTGTTTCCAGAATTTGAACCCATGACCTCTGGGTCACAAAGCAGCAACTTTATCGTTGCGCCAAGGCTCCCCTAACTAGTGGATACAATAATATAATATCATTGTACAAGTAAATGCTTACCGCGTACGACTCATGCTATCACAACTCATGTAGATAGTCAGGTACTCTAATATAAAACTAAACTCAGGGTTTTTATTTTTTAAGTATTTCATTATATTCATTTAATATTCTTACTATGCTTAATTTCATTTTACCATAATTTATTAAATTCTAAGTTCACATTTTATGAGTTAATCTAAACAACCAAGCCAAGTCAACTCGATATTATAACTCATGTTATCTTCATAGAATGTACTAGTAAAGATTATATACTATGAAATTACAAGTACAACAATAACAACCAAACTTTATCCCAATAGGTGGAGTCAGCTATATGGATCATTCTATATCATTGGGCTCTATCCCCTACTATATCATCATTTATACTTAAATAAATTTTATCTTGTTTTATTGTTGCTGACCAAATCTTTTTTAATCTTCCTCTTCCTCATTTGATGTGCATATTTGTCATAGTTTCACATCGTCTAACTGAAACATTTATTGATCATCTAAATATATGTTCATACCACCTTAAACGTGTCTCTCGGAGCTTTTCCTCAATAGAAACAACTCTAACTTTCTCTTTAATGTTTTCGTTTCTTATTCTGTCCATTCTCGTGTATCCACACATCAATCTTAACATCCTCATCTTTGTAACTTTCATCTTTTAATCATGTGCTCAAGTCATAGTCCAATATTCAGCACTATATAATATAACAGATCTAATTGCCGTTTTGTAAAACTTTTCTTTAAATTTTAGAGGTACTTTATAATCATATAAAACACCCGACACTCCCTCCATTTCAACCATCATACTTGTATTTTATTTAATGCATCTCTCTTAATCTCTCCATCATCTTACAAAAATGATCATAAATACTTAAAGCTCTCAATTTCAGACAATTCATCATCTTCTATCTTAACATTTGTCTTATTACGTTTAATATTGCTAAACTTAAATTATATATATTTTATCTTTACTCTACTAAGTCTAAAACCTTTCACTTCTAGTATTTCCCATCAAAATTCTAATTTAGCATTTACTTTTTCACCTGTCTTATCTACCAAAACAATATCATCTACAAATAACATGCACCATAGTACTGTGTTTTGGATGTGTCCAGTGAGTTCGTCCATGATTAGTATAAAAAGATAGAAACATAGAGTTGATCTTTAATGTAACCCTATCTTTATTAGAAATATTTCAGTTAATCCACCTGAAGTTTCCACTTTAATTATTACTTCCTCATACATATCCTTAATTAGTTCAATATATGCTATACTAACACCTCTCTTTTCTAGAGTTCTCCATATAATTTCTCTAGGAACTCTATCATAAGTTTTTTCTAAGTCAATGAATATCATATGTAAGTCTTGTTTTTGCTCCCGATACG
>JBAMHZ010000103.1:4679799-4692852 GCA_037177395.1 Alpinia galanga | reverse complement strand
TATTGTTAATGGCCACTAGGTTTTATCAATTCAATTAATTTCAGGACAAACACTATAAAATATTTTTAGAGCTTCAATATAATCAAAATACTATTTTAACGATATTTATAGCTACTTATTTAAGAGTTGGGTGGTAAAAATTCTACCATTTTTATCTCATTTGGGCCCCAAAAATTTTAGGATTTCAAGGAGTTTAAAAATTTGAAAGATAATTTTTAATGATATAAATATAAAAATTTTGAAAGGTAAAATGGAACAAAGTAAGGCATAGTCCTAATTATTTCCAACTAGGTTAGGGGATTGAATACCTGTATTTCACAAAAGAATACAATTTAATCCTCTGCTGAGGTGCAATTTGATGATCAATTTTTAAAAAATCCTACACAACTCATCTGTAACGCCCATGAACACTACCGTCTGATTGTTTAAACACTGTAACCTAAACTTTGAATCTAAAGAAATTGAATGATAAATAATAAAACTATTTATAAATACTCATAAATAAATTATGTAGAATAAATATATATAATCTCAAATAAAGAATTTTTAAATTGTTCTTGAAAACTCAATCATCTCAATTAACGTAATTTCTTCCACTTCAGTTTGGCTAGGTTCTGCTCAGATAAAGAAGAATGCTGGACAATCTATCACCAATTTGATTGCACTGAAAAAAAGTGGAGATTAACATCCACACAAGCTAGCGATTTGTATAGCAGAACGCATGTTGTCCATATTTGTTCATAAATAGCACTGAAAATGAGAAGACAAATGAAACGAGTGACTTGTATGAAAATTGTGTTAATAATAATATACCTAGTGATCACAAGCAAACGAAATAAGCATTTTGTAAAACAATAGCAAAGGCCTTTGTTGAATAACCATGTAGTTGACTATCTGTGCCTGCGTCTTTTTGGACCATCTTCAGCGTACAATTCCCAGATATTGTGGTCGAGTTGGCTAAGATCGGGAAGTTCCGCAATGGCCAGCAAGTAGTGTGTTAGTCTCACCAGCTCCTGATCATTGCTTCGATTCAGATGGGCTTTCCTGAAGGGTTTAATGGTGAGACCGTTCTGTGGGTTCATCACAAAGTTCCTTCGTAGATCGTCGAACATTATTGTATTTGTTGAACTATAAAACTGCGAGTCCCATCAGGAAAGCAAGTCAAAATTAGTGAGCTAAGTAAAATTAGTAATAGGATATGATCTTATTATTGTGCAACCTCAGGAAATTGAGCCCAGATCAGGCCAAGTGGTTTGCAATCGAACATCCCCCGAGAATCAGATTGCACTGTGATCATGGCCATGTGATCCAAAAGAGCAGTGATTTTGTAGTTGGGATTATTCAGAACCCCAAGCTGTCCCATCTTCAACTCCACCCATTTCATGCTGTAGA
Source organism: Alpinia galanga (assembly GCA_037177395.1). Lineage (NCBI taxonomy): Eukaryota > Viridiplantae > Streptophyta > Magnoliopsida > Zingiberales > Zingiberaceae > Alpinia > Alpinia galanga. Next base: position 4,691,460 of record JBAMHZ010000103.1, on the reverse strand, counting down.
AAGAATCGAAAGAAGGAAGCTATACGAGTAAAACTTTTATGAAATAAAAGAAATGCATGGTGGAATGCAAACGTAGTATAGCTCACCCGGTCGCTGACCATATCATGATGTCATACTCTGCATAAACAGCAGAGAGGAATTCATGGAGATCTGCACATGTAGTTCATCTCACAATCGCCGATTAACAACAAAAGAATTTTTCTTTTACAATGAATGATGAACATGGAACACTTACAAGGCCGCATCAATTCGTGTGGATTTTCAGCTGCAGACTTGTGATCAAATAGAGTATAATCAATATCTAAAACAAGCAGCTTCTTTCCTTGGCGACATGGGTTCAAAACTTTGACCTGATAGACGTGATTGACATGAAAATTTCAAATATAAGAATTATGGTGACAATAATATTAAAAAATAATAGATCTTTTTATTCATGAGAGCTGTGCAAAATGGCTTAGCAAATAAATCTAGATGTGATGAAAATGTTCCTAACAAAATTAAGGAAGTATTTTACTACAGTGTAGATCATGACTTCATCATCCCAAATTCTAGATCAAAAGATAGTTATCAACCAAAATAAATTTCAAAAGCTTTTCTCTTATCAACTTGATTTAAGTCTGACAAAATGATTATTGAGACTCTATACAATTATTAGAGTACCAGCTATACTACCTCAATAAGTCATCATTATCATCATCAAGCTCCCACCTATTTATAAGGTTGTCAACGTGATCTTATCCCAATATTAGCATTAAGATGCATGCTCAGGCTTAAGCTTTATTTTAATCAAGATGGCCTTCAATCTTTTTCGTCTGGATTTTGGTCCACTATTGGAGGTTTTATGATGCATCGCTAACTAACGAGAACTAATTGCTTCATCAATTTTGTTAAATAATTGCACTAGTAAAATAATCATATTCAATTAGATAGCTAGAGCAAACAAAACGCAAGAACTAGCACCAGTGTCATAATTCTTCCTGAGGCACATCAAAGCTCTCTATAACTCGTATTGGAATACAGGACAAAAGGTGAAAGCATATATGCCCCTTCGATGCAATTTCTCTTGCAAATCAGATAATACATAAATTATTTTTCTAATATATAAATCTTTATACATGTCATTAGCATCAATTAAACCTGGTCAATGATGTTTTGCTAAAATAATATAACTACAATGCTTTTATTATATTCTTGAAACTTATTTAATTTAATTTTTCCTTCTCTCCATCTGATTATGAAATGATTATGAAATTTCATCAATTATCAAATTTAAATGTATTTAATATAGTGAACAGATCATATATTGGTAGGAATTATGTGCACTTTTCCAGATACCAACAAAAAAAAAAACAACCCAGAAAGCAATAGCACATGTACCTAACAAGAACTGACCAACCTTATACTGAGAAATCCTTCGCAACAATTTCTGCTTATTCACATATTTATCCTTTATGTCTATGACTTCATCTTGCCCAAGCTCAAAATCATCTATTATCTCTGGAGAATCACCTTGGTCCACGATAATTTCATCTTCAATAGTACTGTAAGGTTGTGTCAGGACAACTGCAGGATTCTATGTATACTATGATATACATCTTACAGTGAATCCAAAGTAAAACTCAAGGATTTAAAAAAAAAACATAGAATTAATAAAAATAGCACACCAGAGACTAACATAATGGTACATATAACATTTTCTGAAGTCTAGACTAGCCTTGATCAGAAACATTAACTAGCAGTATTTATTGGTCAAATGAAGGATGCAGATTGCTTTACAATATATCTTTTTCTTGCTGATGATTTTGAGCACAAATAACATATGAACTATGTTATCTAGTGTAGCATTTCTAAACAGCTGTCACGGGCATACATATAGCTTCCAAGGAAAAATAGCATGCAATAGAGATGAATCATGCTGTTAGAAAACACATGAAGCTGTTGTCAACAGAATCACCGCATATTGCATGAGCAGCATATAGGCACGTATGCAAATGCACATTGATTAATTAACAAAATTATTTAAGACTTATTTGCGTCCATAAAAAACTTGTATAATTATTTAGAAGTTGACAAAAAGAAATAACACAAAAATAAGAATCTGAAGCCAGAACGGACAAGATTCAGATAAGATGCAAATTTCTAAAACAAACACGGATAGGCAAAAGATACGTCGATTATGATTTAAAGTTTCAAGCCGTGCTGAGGTTTCGATCCGCAACTAAAACGATACAGTTTTGATATCATATTGTTCCGATATAATTTCAATACATTTTAATTATAAAATATATTAATTAAAATAAAAATTTTAACTTAAAAATTTAAAAAATAATCAAAAAGAAAAAACACATCGAAAAATTAACTATAATAGCAGGATTAATTTAATTAATTTCGATTGTATAGGATTAAAAAAAAATAAAATTTAATAATAAAAATATTATTATTCATAATAAATAAATTTTATAATAAATTTTGTAAATTAATAAGATAATTTTATTAAATTTTGATTGATTTTATTTATTTTATCCTAATTATAGCTAGGAGTTGATTGAAATTATTAATATAAGTTTTAATTAAAATCCTAAAATTCACCTTGCTTGCTGACCTCTGTGCATTTTTCTGTGACCTCGTGGAGGCCCATAGAAGCCCGCGACAACCTTCACGACATCGCAGAGGCTACGACCCTACGGAGGCCCACAACAGCCACGATCTCGTGGAGACCCAAGGTGGCTGCGACCCTAAGGAGGTCGTTGCAACATTATGGTAGCCTCCGCGACACCGTGGCGGCCTCTGCGACCCATGGTTCTGGTGTTGTACCGATGTCGAGCAGTGGGTGGAACGACAAATTTCGCCTGTGCCGTCGGACACGAGTTGAGATTTAAAACTATACAACAACAATCAAACTTTATTCCACTATATATGGTCGATTATATGGATCCTCCTATGTTATTGAACTCTATTCCTTACTATATCATTATCTATATTTAAATAAATTTTATCTTGTTTTATCATTGCTAATCAAGTCTTCTTTAGTCTTTTTCTTTTTCGTTTGATTTGTATATTTGTAATAGTTCATATCTCCTAACTGGAGCATCTAACGGTCATCTAAATACATGTTCGTATCATCTTAAATGTGTTTTCCGAAATTTTTCCTCAATAAGTGCAACTTCAACTTTCGCTCTAATGTTCTCATTTTTTATTTTATCCATCCTCGTATATACACACATCCATCTTAATATCCTCATCTTCGTAACTCTCGTTTTCTGCTCATATGCTTAAGTTATAGCTCAGCATTCAACTCCATATAACATAACGGGTCTAATTGCGGTTTTGTAAAATTTTCCTTTAAGTTTTAAATGTACTTTACGAGTCATAGTCCAACATTCAACTCCATATAACATAGCAAGTCTAACTGTCATTTTGATATTTAAAACTATGACGTTGATAATATAAAAGTTTCAAATTTTATTATGTAAAATTCAATAGTATAATCACCCATTAAATTTAATGTAGCCGTCGCATTCCTCATTTGTACTAAGTTGTGGTTCCAAATTTTTTTTTCAGGGTTCAGATTCTTGTTTGAGATGGTTCACATTCCAACATTTATAACTAATCCCCCACAGCATGATCTAAGTGTGACCGCTTTTTGTTTGAAAGAATCAACATTTACTCTTGTAGCATCTTTTTGCAAGGCTAGGATCTCTTTTTCTTCTTGATTATTTATGTTTGCAACTAACTAACGTAAACTAGAAAAGTTCTACATAATTATTTCTAAAGAGAGTAAGTTTTCTAGAACTGGCAACTAGCTTGGTCTCACACAGCCAATGTAGATTAAAGTAGATTTAGCAGTGCAATACATATCATAGTTATGAATCTTGAACGTTTTTTAACAATTTATTATTATTAATATTAAATTGTGTCAAACTATTAAGTACTAATATTATTAAGATATTCTAATTCATATATATAGAAATCTCAAATTAATTATATGATATCATATAATTTATTCAGTACAAAATTAATACCTGTTGGCTATTATAATTAACAAGAAGTGCACTAACATAGCTGCATAAGTAAATGCAGCGGCCAGGACATTAGATTCTGCATATAGTCCCAAAATGTGATTTGCTGCACAGTGGTTGGCAACTTGGATATACTAAAACAGGATTGACTATAACTTAAATAAGGGCCACATTAGGATCACTCTGTGCTAGGCTCATCACTAACTGATTAAAATCCAAATCCAAGTTACTATCAATCTATCATTTGAACCAACTTTTGCAAATTACAAACAAGAAGCAGGCTATATAGATTGCTTATGCTGATAAACAAACAAATGCATCATGTTATGAACTGTTTAGATTGATATGTATATTTTTTTTATAAACTTTTTGATTTCCTAAGTTGACAAATTTGGTGTGCAAATGATAAAAGCTACAGTTTTCATTGATCACTTAAGTTGATTAATTTGTAAATTGGCCTAACATTCTCAAACGATTTCAGTTGCTCTCTGCATTCCTTAGAGTTCCAATCAGCAAACAAAAATAAAAACAAAAAATAAAAAATAATATTATTTGTATTTACCCACTCACCCAAGAAGAGACTAGTTTATATAAATTTCTAGTCAGCAACCAGGATGTATTGATAAAAGTTATATTCAAAGAATAAAGAATGAAAGGTTGAAATAGAGAAAAGGTTTTGTAGATTGTAATGTGCCCGTTAGGATAAAAAGGAATTTTTGTAACACTATGGCATGATACAATATACTTTAATCGAAGTGTTAGGTTTCTAGCAAGATTTTCAGGAAATAGCTGGTTGACCTATTGCATAGTATATATGCAGTATGTGGAGAACAATATATGCAAGGAATGTATTAAAAATGTTTAAAATATTTATATCGATATAAATGACTAGCATAAACCTAATAATATTTACTAATCAATCAATGAGATTCATAATTCCACACAAAAAAAAATATGTCAAATATACAGCATAGTTTTTTTTTTCTCTGATAGATGGTCAGAACTTCATTTGTGTTCAAATCTTATTGAGAGGTCCACTAGAGATTTAGAAATTTTTGAAGAAAAAACAAGATGTTTCTTTTGTCCCTTCTAGGTGAGCAGAAAATAAGGAAATGGTTGATATATTCAAGAAAATTATGTATTTACAAAATACCATCCCAATTCATCCTATTTCATTCTTGAACAAAAATCCATTTTGCGATTTATTTCATCTAATCTATGACGAGAACAAAAGGGGATACACAATTTTGAATCAAAAGAGAGATTATGTAAGATCTATTCACTCTATCAATAACCAAGCCGAATCTAGTGTATCATAGAAGATTTAACTTTTTTATTGATTCCTACGGGTTAGATAAAAAAATTCTTGAATCGCATATTCAACTCTAGAGATGAATCGAAAAAGAAATCTTTATTGATTTGACCTCCTCTTGTTATGAAGAGAATAAATCTTTTTATCAAAAGATCCAGAAAAAAAATCAGCCCAAATCTACTGTAGGAATGCTTTGGAAGATCCAAAATGAAAAACTGTGATATTTGGTAGCAACGACATAATGGAGGTAGTCAATCAATATAGATTGATCTAGAATCCGATTCAAATCTATGGATACATAAGAAATGTATCTAATCGATTCTTTTTAATGAATAGATCCGATCATAACTTCAAATATGGAATTCAAAGGGATCAAATAAGAAATGATACTCCGAATTATATAACTATAATGAAACATATGATCAACCAACATTTATTGAATTTGAAAAAGAGTCCGAAGAAATGATTTGAACCATTTATTTCTCAAATCGGGAGATCCATGATTCAGGATCCTGATGTATATAGATACAAATGATCCAATAAGAGCAAGAATAGAAACATATGGAACATTTCCTTTCCAAGCAGAAGAACTATTTTCAAGTAGTGTTTGATCCGTTATGTATTAATCAATATTCGATTGATTGGTCCAAGGTTATAGACAAACAAGATTTGTCTAAGTCACTTGGCTTCTTTTTGTCCAATAAATTGATATGATTCAACGTCAAACCCCTTTGAATGTAGCGGATAACAGTGGAGCTCAAGAATTGATGTGTATTCGAATCATAGGAGCTCGTAATTATAGATATGCTCATATTGGTGATGTTATTGTTGCTATAATCAAAGAAGCAATGCCAAATACGCCACTAGAAAGATCAAAAGTAATTAGAGCTGTAATTGTACGTACTAGTAAAGAACTCAAACGTGACAACAGTATCATAAAACGATATGATGACAATGTTGCGGTTGTCATTGATCAAGAAGAAAATCCAAAGGGAACACAGGTTTTTGATGTGATCGCTTCGGAATTGAGACAGTTGAATTTTACTAAAATAGTTTCATTGGCTCCCGAGTGGGTTTTTACTAGCCAATCCCACTTAGTGGGATAAAACTTAGTTGTTGTTGTTTCATTGGCTCTTGAGGTATTATAAATAATGTTAGATGAGATTATTACAGCCGACCCCACCTAATGGGATAAGGATTGGTTGTTGTTGTTTTGTTGTTAGATGAGACTATGATATATCAAAACATCTAAGTAGGATATATCCAAACATCTAAAATAGATCAAATTTAGAGTAGTAGATCGTGAAGACATAATATAACAACATAGAATCAAACATATTTATTAGAAACATGCATATAACTAATAGCCTCAATGTTTATCACCTTACAACAAATACTTAGTTAACACTTACAAGTTATGAAAACTTAATTTTAGTGTTTCACAATTACATATTAATCTTATTTAATAGAAAAGAGTCACCATAAATGTCCTTATTGAGTTCTTGATTATCAAATAAACCAAAGTGGTATCTTTCCCTTCTCACCACATAAGCAGTCTGTCCAACATGCATGATAGCGTAGCTTGCCAAGGTGCTTGAATGACCTAAAGTAATTGCGTGTCATATATGTGATGTGGTCCACTGTTTAAGATGCCTAGTTAAGTACATATAGGTTGTTGTTTAAAATGCTAGTAATTCGGATGGAACACAAAATAAAAAAATAAAACAACAAAAATGAAAATGCTAAAAAAGGTGATATTTATGGTCAACAGAAAAGATAAAGCAATAAAACCCTAATGTTCAAAAGCAAGTTAATGTAAAATGAGAAAAAAAAGTTGAGAAGGAATAGATATGTTTAAAGGCAATTGATTAATTACATAAATAGATGAGTTGGATCAACTATGGGAGAGTCTATGGGGTAAGGTAAGACAAAATAAAATTTTAGTCAATGAAATAATTTTTTTTTGAATAATTCTATTGATATAGCCTTGCATGTGGCCGACATATATGATTGGGACTAACACGGATTGATAATCATTGAACCTTGACTTAACCATATATTGGTGCACTATAGCATCATTAGAGCTCATCAAACCATTAGTACATATTATCAAACTTGTGGAAATCATTATTTAATGGATAAGTTACGAAAGGGCACACACTTAACATATGGTATTTAGCAAAGGATGCAATTCCTTCCTAAAATACCCCTATAATTCTCAAGCACCTTTAAGACTTACAAATATTTTGATGATTTTCAAGTGGTGAAAATGAATAAATAACAACATGAATTGATTTCTGAGAGTATGATGAATCCCATGATGGTCTTATTTATAATTTTGATCACTAAAAGACTATTAAGATATTTAGGCCAAATCATATTGATGTCTTTCAGGGGTCAAAACAAAAAGTAAATGCATGAATGGTCTCTTAAGAACCACAAACAAAATGATGGTCTCATATTATCAATTAACCATTGGACCATTGCTGGATCATCAAGGTATTTTGGCTAAATCACCATAATAACATTTGAGTAGTTAAAATAAAGAAAGTAAGAGCATGAATGGACTTGTGCAGGCATAGTGAAAAAAGTAGTAATCTTATATTACCATTTTTACCATCAGAAGGCCATTAAGGTATTTTGGCTAGAACACTTAAAGCACTCAATAGTTAGGTACAAATAAACTCCTAGGAGCACTATGAACACAATAATGGTCTCATATTGTTATTTTGACCATTATAAAATCATTAATATATTATGTATATGAAAGTCATCAAGGTAATTTGGTTTTGATATGACTGAATCACCTTAATGGTTTTTTCAGTGGTGAAAATGACAATATAAGAGCATTATTGCATTTCTGATGCTTCTACAAGTTGATTCATACTTTTGTTTTTCTTAACTCAATATTCTACCACCATTATATCCACGATGCTCTAAACAATCTATGCATGCTCCTAATTTTTTATTTTGACCACTAAAAGGCTGTTAAGATGTTTTGGTCAAAACCACCTTTTAGTGGTCAAAATGACAACAAAATAACCGTTGGTTTTATCATGCTCTTAAAATTAAGTCATAGTCTTTTTGATTTTGACTACTATAAGGTTATTAAATAGTTTGGAAAAGTTTTAGAAGCATTTGGATGAATATATGAGTATTTTTTGGCCAAACAGTATCTTTTGGAAAATCTGAAAGTACGATGTGTACTTATGTAATTACCAAATATCAGGTGTGCCCTTTGGTAAAAGCCATTATTTAGGTTCTAAATGGTTGTCAAGATCAAGTGAGGTCAATACGAATTTTAGAGACTTAAGTGTAAATAGGTAGGAACTTAGTTGTGCATATATAACTTCTATAGATGTACACGTAAAATGACAACTAGTGGATACCCAATGCTTTTTCCCAAATCAATATGGTATCAAAGCCATGACGATCTTCTCCATCTGGACTGCTCCACGCAATCTACTTCACACAATCTCCTCTCAGCGAAATGTTCTCCTTGCAATCTATTTTTGCTATCCCTAGTCTATGATAAGCATGGACAACAGATCTATGTGTAATATGGACTACAATCTACAACACTCTTCTTCTTGGTTGAATGACCTGTTATAGTTCAAATTATAACAAATACAAAAGTCTACTAGCCTTTGAGTCTAGCTTGGACCTTAGTTTGGGAAGCAATTAAAAAATATTGAGTGGGAAGAGTTTGGTCAAGTTGGGTAGAGTTGGGCTATGATTTTGGCTTTAGTACAATTGTACTGCCTCAAATATAGTTGAGTTAGATTTGGTTGAGTCACAGGAAATTCACTCCAGATGAGTCAAGGTGGGGTTAATCTTTATAGCTTTAGTTAAATCAGTTTGGGGTTGTGGCATGCAGTGGGGCAAGGTTAACTCACCATCTTCCACCTAAGAATTACTGACCATCTTCTACTCCTATCAGTCCTTAACCCCTTATTTTTAAATTCACAAATGGAGAATAATATCCTTATGCCTTTTAAGATCTGACTAGATTTCCATGGCCTTGTTCTGAATGAGACTAAAGTTCCTACCGAACTATCTAATAGTCCTTCGTTTAGCTCTCCACTTTAGCAAGTAGCTATTTTTGTTCCCAACATTAGTTTCAGAAGTTTAACCTTTTCGTTTTGGAATTCCTATGAATTAATTGGAATTTCAAAAGTTGATTAGTCTTCTTCATTAGTTTATGTTTTATGCCAGCCCTCAGTTGTTCCTTTGTTTGACAAATTTAACTTAGTTTAAACAATGGGTAATTTACAATCATCTACAGTTCGCTCTATTGAATGTTGCAGATTAATCGGGCATCATGTTGTCCTGGAAAAATAAAAATTTCAAATTTCATCAATTGTATCTGTTTTGCTTCTTATGGTATTCCTTGACAGTTGCTATAATATCAAATGCATATAGGAAGGCTCCACAAGCTAACAACCATATCCAGGATTATATATAAAAATAGTTTAATTCATACTATTAACCGACATGACCTATGGGAAGGAGGACGAACCCTATCATGGTCATCTTGACGCCGGGTTTGAGATTGAGCTGCGAGATGAGTAGGGAGTCATCGCCAAGCTTGGCGGCGAGCTTGGGGTATAGGAGCTTCTGGCGCTTGGGCAGGACGGTGGTCACCTCGCAGATACGGCGCTTGAGCTCCGCCACACTGTCATCGCCGCACACCCTCACGGTATACTCCTTCCCACTCCACTTCACCGTCAACGTAATTTCCTCAGTCACCAAGGCCGACTCGCCTCCCTCCATTCCGACAGCAGAGCTCGTCGCCGCCTCCGCTGCGGAGGACGCCATGATCAATCTCTCGATCGGCCTTAATCCCTCCGATTACTTATACTAGGTCTTTCTCACGTGTCTTCCGCGTGCCTAGCGAATATAAACAAAAGCCAGGATTTCGATGAATCCGATAACATTTTTCTTCGCGATTGAATCCCCCGGTTACGGTGAAGGGCGTCATGCACAGTTTTTTTTTTTTTTTTTTAATAAGTGTCCAGACAAAAATATATCAATTTTACCTCATGAATATTATTCAACAAAATAAGCTCTAAGGTCACAAGTGCATTGGCAACGATGGTAAAATATTTCATAAGAGAATATAATTTGATTAGTTGCTCATGAATATTATTCATCAAAATAAGCTTTAAGGTCACGAGTGAAGTGACAACTACAGTGAAATATTTTATAGGAGAACATAATTTAATCAACTGTTAAAGTATAATTCGGTGATAAATTTCTAAAAAATTTATAGAGATGACCCTCTGTGTAGGAGTTTATCTAACGAATATAGTACGACTTTAACATTATACAGCCTTTCAGGGATGACGCGACTGTAAATGCCAGACTGATCTACTAAAAAAGCTACGAGTGCATCCTTAATTTACTCAGGTAGTTGGTGAAGATCCGCTGGAGCTCTGATCTCTTTCGGCTTAGCTATTGAAGAGGTATTCTTAAAGGACCGTGAAACAGGATTGACCTCCCCAGGAATTAGTTGCAACACCTAAGGCTAAAAAAAAAAAATCAAAATAAATCAGAATAGTAGGATGAAATCAATAGATGACTCATCCTATAATTAATTCGAAGAATTAGATATTTGATATTAATTAAAAAATAAAAAATACAGAATATATTTGTTTTAATATAAATTTTATATATTAGATAAACGGTTTATTAATTTGCAAGGGCAATAGCATTTTTGATATAAAAAAACTCAAATATGGTTAGAATTTGATAGTATTTTTAATAAATAAATTCTATAAATAAATAAAGAAGATTGAACATAATAAAACTCAATTTAGCTCGGCTCATTTATATGCTTGATTTTATTGAAATTAAAATCATATTTTTTTATAAGTGTAAATGAGCCCAGCCAAATTAAGATTAACTATCAAACTTGTTTATTAAAAATTTTATGGAACTTGAATCTAATTCAAATTTATTTATGAATATTATTTAAATTTTTTAATCGAGATCAACTATCAATATTATTATTATTCTGATTATTTACATTAAATTTTTTATCTATTCATAATTTATATTTTTTTATTTTCAAAATATTATAAATATTACATTAGCAAAGATCACAGACAATCTATAAGAATATTTTTTTTAATATATGCTATTTTTTGACAATTAAATTTTATGTAAATTTATAAATAAATTTATTCATAATAATGGATTAGCTTTAGTTTCTAATTTAGACATTTAAATATATTGTGTTTACGATAGTTATTAGTCAAAAAGCATCTTTTGTGGCTTAGATATATATAAAATGATAATTTACCAAAAGACATATCAAAAGTAATCTAT
>JBAMHZ010000103.1:4613140-4628521 GCA_037177395.1 Alpinia galanga | reverse complement strand
AAGTATGGATACTTGGCAAGGGAAAAGTCTAACATGGTGTTGGCAAAAGAAAAAGTCCAAGGGTAGAGTCTTGGCAAGGGATAAAGTCCAAGGGTGGAGTCTTGGAAAGGAAAGTCATGGTGCTTAACAAGACTAAGCTGATGGATGCAAGGAGGCGTGAGGCTAATGGAAGTGGCTTGAAGGTTGAGGTCGAGACAAATGGAAAGTCTCAGAGGGGAAGCCTCTTGGCAAAGGATACCCGGTAACATGACTAGGTCGATGGAACCACTTGAAGGCTAGCACGAAGGGTGACGAGTATGGGCTCGGAGGCATCCGTGAGGCATGAGGCTGATGGAAGTAGGTTGAAGACTGAGGTCTAGGCTAAGGTAAGTTACAAGTGTGAAAGGATCACACTTGAGGGTGTAAACCTCAATTTTGAGGTTTACCATCGACTGGTAAGGTTGTCCAGTTAACTGGTGATGAACAGTCGAGTTGGAGTCGACTAATGTTGGTGCTCGAGCATTCTGTACTTGGGCAATTGGTTGGCATGATAGGCCAGTCGACTGGTGTGAGGCAGTTGACTGGTGAACTGTGGCTAAAACACAGAAGCGAAGTCCACTCAACTAGGGGCTCGATTGGAGGCCATCAGTCAGCTGGTAGTGTACCAGTCGACTGGTCACTTATTCGACGTGGATTAAGCCGTTGAAAAGTCGTTGTCTCACAACGGATAGTCGATCAATCGACTAGTGAGGAAGACCAATCGACTGACCAAGGGCAGTCGATTGGTGAAGGGCCCAGTCGACTAGTGAAGCCGATTTCAGCCCGTGGAGAAGCTTATAAAAGGAGACCACAGGGATGGTTCTTATTGCTGGTTCTTGGTGATCTTGAAGGGGATATGCTGCTGCATTCCAGTCCTTCCTAGTCATCCAAAGCAATCAAAAACTCAAGTGACAAAGCATTCGATTCATAAAGTGTTCTTTACTTTGTTTTATTGTAGTATACTTTATATTTGTGTTGTTTAGTTGTATTTGTTGTAAGCTTCAGGTGTAAGAAAGATTCCTCCACCTTGGTGTTCATCCAAAAGGAGAGAAGCTAGTGGAAGCTTGTTTGAGGAGAAATCCACCAGACGGATTGTCGTGGAGTAAGAATCGTTGATTCCGAGTCACATTATATTCAATGTATTGTGAATGTGTTCTTCCTTTTGTTATTGCATATTTATATTTCCGCTACGCATAACGAATCTTGTATACAAACACGATCACAATCAAGCGAAAGCGATGAATCACTATTCACCCTCCCCCCTCTAGTGAACCATCAAGGTCCAACAACCTTTACACTCTCTCTTGTGAAGTTTAGCATGTTCAATTTTGACTAAATTTGGTGGATTTTGTGCCAATCAAAGTTGCATCTGATTTCTCATACAAAATCATGTCGTCCTATACCAATCTAAATTGATCGATCCAAATTAGAATCGATTGGTTTTGAAAACTAATCATGCGCATATTATTCTCGGTAACGCACAAAACTTGGTGCACTCTCTTCCATGCATTCTCCCCTCTTGGATTTAGATGAAATAATTAGTTGAACCTATTGGTCGTCTTTGGTAAGTGTTATTAAAATTCTAATCAGCATAATTTATTCTGTCAGAATATAACATTCAATATATAATATAATATGTTAAAAATATAATATCATTATCTTATAATACAATAACATTCGTATTATATTTTAAGGATCATATTCTATTAAGAGAATATTAAATAATATAGTAGATTTTTGTATAATAAATATAAAAAAACCATTATGACTTAACATTTATTAATCTACTTAGTATATTTATATTTTATACTATTTAAATGCTCATTGGTTATCATAATTAGTTATATTTCTATCAACCAAAATGTTTCCACAGTTATATCTCCATGAGCACTAAATCTATTTTTGTATACCAAACAAGTTTTTGAATGTTCCAAGTTTTCAAAGGAGAATTATATTTATTTTTCATTCTCCATTTTGCAGAAATAAAAATTGAAAAAATATATATTGCCAATGAAACATACATTGAGTATCCTCCTACTGTGCAACATCAAAGTTTCTATAAGTTGAGCTATAGTCTATAGATTTATAGAGAAGCCATGAATCCCCCTAGTTCAAGTAGGGGGAAAACAAAGCAAATAACATTTATTTTGTGCATAGATTAGATTCACATGGAAAGGAGTATATGAAAATTGGAAACTGAACAAGGAATCCATTACCTGATTCAAGAATTTGGTAGTGAATGATATACCAAACTTTGTAGGAACCATCGCAACTCCACGCTTACGCCACCGGTTATGAAGATTAAACATATTGACATTTTCTCGAGCCCTTTCAAAAGAGCATGATTGCTTTAATTGATCCCACAGCTGGCTCACAGTACATGATTGAAGAACTTGACCATAATGTAGAATACAGCCTTCATTTTGAAAGTTGAGCTCCTGATGCAACGCCAATGAAGTGTTGAGAGACAATGAAAAGTCACCATGAGGTAGAATTATTTCAAAAGATAATCGTGTTAACCAAGAAAACCTCACCCTTATCTCTTCAGGACTTTTTTGAAGCTCCATAGCAATCCGTTGAATCCAGTTTTCTGCGATAAGCATTCCCTGAGGACCTCCAAATCCCCTGAAGGCTGTATTACTTGGAAAATTGGTATAACAAACATCCCCTATAATTCTCATATTTGGAACATTGTAAACATTGTCAGAATGAAACATAGCACGCTCAAGGACTGCAGAAGACAAGTCCAATGAGTTCCCTGCATTGTTGTAAAGTTGGAGATCTATTGCCAAAACCTCCCCAGCATTTGTAAATCCAACCTAGGATTGTCATAGTTAACATCTTATTCTAGCAGAGTAGAAGATAATATTTTAGCTACAAAGTTTTAACCATAAAGTCAGTAGATCAATTTTTTTAATTTTTAAACCAATCCGAGGAAATAATACAATTCATTAACTCTGATGCATGAAGTAGCAAAATAAAAGAAACTATACAAAAAAAAATGGTGATGTAGAGGCAAAGAAAAGAATTTGCATCTCCACTTTTGATATCCGAACAAATTTGACAATGCCTATTGTATAAGTAGTGTTAAAGAACTTCTTGTTAGATTTTTAAAAAAAATTACTTATTACAAGATTTACAATTATACAATTATCTAGAATGTCTCAAGCACGTAGAATTGACAATTGAAATTTCATGCTGCCTAATATGAGCAGTGCATAACAGACTAACCACAAGATGGTACACTTGCCAAACTGGACATTGTAGTCACAGTTCAATGAAAAAGGCAAAGACAAAGCTACCAAAAATAAATTTGATCTGCTGGGGCTCAGATTTGATAACAAAAGTGTTAACAAAACACGGTTATTATTTATCCCCTAAATGCAACCGATGAGGAAATAGCAGAAGACTGATCAGCTCTTGTTCAACATTATTAGGATAAACAGAAAGTCAAGGAATTGGACTCCCAACCCTTGGTGAACAAAAATCTAATCTATTGGTTGGTTCAGTCTCTTCCTCTTGGGAGACAAAAATCTAATCTATTGGTTGGTTCAGTCTCTTCCTCTGTAATATTGAAGAGTTTAACCATAATCTCTTAACTGCACCATCAAATAAGTAGAAGATTCACTAAATTTTTGCCGAAGTGGAGATAGACGTAAACTCAGATTTTGGTTACCCACAACAGCAAAGAGAAAAGAATTTGGATCATACTACCTGGTTAGGCAGAAGTTAGCAGTAGTATTGTACCAGCACTGGTTACACTCTAAAACTGGTTGTTCATTCATTTTAACCTTTTATTTCAAGTATCTGTAGCCAGTACAGGAAGTATGGTATGGAAGTGGCACCATGCTAGTCTGATGATGTATCCTTGATGTCAGAATTGGACAGAAATTTTAAATGCTAACTTGCATAGGATGGAATGCTGAGATGGCCTGAAATGGTTTGACTCGAAATGACTTTACTCGTATTAATATCAGCCTCTTGCAATGCAGGGTACAGCTAAGTATAATTGATCTAATGTGGTCCAACTTTTTTCTAGAACTCTGCATTAATGTGAGCTTTGTGCACTGAGTTACCCTTTTAGCACAAGCACAACAATAAGGATGATGGTGCAGATGCATTGGGTACAAACCAAAGTATGTTTCTACAACCCCAGCATACTGTGGCAGCTATAAAGAAGGAACAACAGCCATGCCACTCAGAGCTTAGATCGTGGCTCTAGACCTATTTGAAGTTGGTACATTGGCAAATTGAATTTAGCTCATGAATCATGATATGTGAGATTAATCTAGATCAAGTCAATAGAATCTTGGCCAATTCGCAGCTTGAACATAACTAGGTTTTTGAAGAATCATCAGGTGATCACTCAAAAGAGCTCCAAATCTTTCGAATTCCATATCTAGTGCCTATGGTGTTGATAATTGTCATACAAATACCAATTTCCATGGTGCCAGTGTAAATTGTATGGGTCAATTATGATTCATTGTTGCACATGTAGCACGCAACCTACCAAAATTAGCCTTGGGAGCATTTTGAGATGAATACCAAAAGGTTGGGATCAATCTTTAGCCGTTTATAACAAGATAACTCAGTTCACAAGCAAAACTATTGCTTGGATATTAGTCCAGAGTTCAGACTATGATTATAGTCATGTTTCTGGAATAGGAATCCAAGTGTTTAACACTTAAAGCAAGGTCACTCAGTGGATTACACTTTCTAGTCCACCCTGACAGGACTGAAACAACTAAAGGTAAAAGTACAACTCAGAGAAAAGGGAATGATGTGAAGAATCAGAGAACCAGCGGCTTTTGCAGTTGTCATATACGAGTTGCATTTGTCTTACATGAGTTGGCTGGACTCAATTTAGCAGCAATAAGATTTTCACTTGGTTTCTTCTCCAAGAAGGTTATCAAGAAAAGACATCAACATGCTATTGGCATTTTTCTAGAATTGGTTCATTAACTTGCATATAACTCCATGGAATCTGGGTAAAAGAGTTTCATTCCATTCATAACTTATACCTTGTATTTTCCAAGGAAACTGTGGCGCTGCCCAGTTGTCATCATGTCCACATCCCTGTCTAATGTAATTTTTACAGGTCTCCTCAAGACATAAGATGGCACAGAAGCTGCAGCTGCAATAAAAACAGATCTTGTTTCTTTTCCTCCGAAGCCACCACCAATGCGCTTTGTCTTGCAAACTACTTTTGAATGTGGAAGACCCAATACACGAGCAATATGCTCTTGGGTCTTCTGAGGGGCCTACAAAATCATGAACAATAATCATAACAAATTAAAACTAGAAACTGTGCAAAAATCAAAATGTCAACTCAGACATCACATTAACCAGAAAGGGATGCATGCATCTCAATAGCAATGACAAAGGCCATGAAAAAACTGATGTCTATAAATCGCATACCAACAATAAACCATAAATCAATCATCCATCAGTAAAATTTTGCAAGCCATTGATTTTCTTGCCATGAGTTTGTGTATTTGTACATTTCTATGAATTAGTAGAATATAAAACACTGTCAATCACTAAGTTTACCATGTTAGTTTGAGTATTGTAAGATTTGTTTCGTTTTAACATCAATTACTATTTTCTTAAGATACCTTAGAGGCTTTAAGTCTCAAAATACATTTTATGAGAGCTTCAGCATCCAATTGCCAGCTATCACGTCAGCCCAAAAATGTATCTAATTAAGTTAGAGGTGGCTACTCAACTAACAATCAACATCTTGATGCATGTTATTGAATATACCTGAACGTAAAAAGGAATTGATGTTGATAAAACAAACATTAGCAATGCTTCATAAGAATTAAGCCCTTCATTTTTTATTAAATTGATTGTTCATCAGGCTACTTTCACTCGCTAACATTATGTTACACAAGTTGAGAATGTATCATATAATATAGGAACTTGCAATGGCCACTTTTTCTCAGCAGCTGGCACCAATTAAAAAAAGAAATATAAGTGTAGTACGACCACAAAAGTCCAAAGGACATCAACTTACTTGTGTAGAGGAAACCACATGTACTTCATTTCCACCATCGACTGTCCAAACCAAACTACTATTTGGTTCCAAGTAAAAGTGTTCTTGGCCTCCAACTTGAACCTCCCCTTCTATGACCATGTCACATGCACCTGATTTGAAACACAATTCTACATCCCCTTTTGTTAGACATCTTCCAGTATTTGAAAAGAAACTGCGAGATTTCACAGCTTCTCTTATGGATAAGATTGCAGGCAACTCTTCATATTCAACAATAATTTTGTTTGATGCAATCTTTGCATTATCATGTGTATCAGCCACAACAATACCAATAACCTACACAAAATATGTGCACATAATTTAAATTTAAAATGTTCTCTATTCACCAAAAACTAAAGTAATAATTCAATAGTTAAAATATGCTTGATCTTTGCCTTTCAAGGAAGATTTTAACCTGCCCAACACAAGTAACAGTTTCTGATGCGAAAACTTCCTCATCCTGAATAGCGGGGCCAATTTTATTGCTCCCAGGGATATCTCTATGCAAAAAAAGACCAATAAATCCAGGTGAAGACTTGGCTAAAGAATCATCAATAGATAATATCCGTGCATGAGGCTTTCTGCTCAAAACTAAAGCAGCATGCAAAGTATTTGGAGGAGTTGGCACATCATCAGCATATTCTGCCTCGCCCGTTACCTGGGTAAGTTTGTAATTAGAAAACAGATAGAAATTATAGAATATGGTATAACTTATATTAGCTGGGCAGACACATCATCAATATATTCTGCCTCGCCTATCACATGGGAGAACTTGTAAATAGAAAAACAATATTAGCTGCTCACTCTTAATCAAAGGGTCCAAATTCAAGCTAGGTTGGTATATAGAAGCCCACAGAACGGAGTACGTCATTTGTCATTTTATTAAGGGAAATTTGCTGCTCATTACTATTGATCGAATTGCTGCAGCGATCTTAATTTTTATGCTTACATATACCTCTTTATTGCATCTGTATTTGTATTGTCTATTAGTGTGATTGTGCTAATATTCTAAATATCAAATCTTAGTCTATAAGTAGTGAGGTTGACAATTTCGTCCCCACGAGAGGGCCTTGTGGCTAGCACGGCAGCAGACTTGCACAAGAGAGTAAGGGTCAATCCCCGCGGGCTGCAAGCCTTTTCAGGGTGTCTGCCCTCCTGCCGTGTTAGCCCTTAGTTGGGCACAAAGTGCTCCTCGTGATTTACCTCCTCTGTGTTGGCTGTGGGACCAGTTGGCGGGGGCGCTGAAGGTGAGCGAATCGCCTTTTGCACAAGAGGTTGACAATTTCCTTAGAAAACTAGTTAGCTGCCCATCAAACTCGAACCAGTCATACAACTTTAGTACTAGCCTAATATTTTAGCAGAAACACTCACACTGATAACAACAGGACAAAAAGATTCCTAGTTGCTATTTGCTCCTTTTATTTGCATTACAATGTAGAATTTAATTGAGATCTAAATGAGTTGGAGTTAAACGGAGCCTGGAATTTCATTTAGGGTTTAAGAGAGTTTCCTAAGACTCAGAGTGGGGTTTTGGCTGCAAAGAAAGGAGGCAATTATGTTGTGATTGAAAAGGTTTATTTGGGACCAAATATATTTGGGGTCAGATCTTTTTTACTTTCCATGTGTTTAATTAGGATTTGGTTTTGTTATTGATTGATGTGTTGTCAAATTGGATTCTCTTGAGGTGTGAAACTGGGGGGTTGCAATTGTTAGCAGATCTGTTTAGGTTAACAATGATTGATATGTGTGACATAAGCCCATCCTGGAGTTGAATTCCTTGAAACAAAGGTAGGATCTATTAACCTTAATTTTGATCTCAAGGTTTTGAAGTTTCTGAAACCTGATTTTGAACTATGAACAATGTATTTTATTTGGATTTTTTAGTTCTTCCCATTCACCTCATTGTTGTTGCCTTGTGATCAAAGCTATAGAAGATCCATATGGTCAGTGGTTGTTTCATGATCAATTTTTAAGACAATCAAGTGGTCTAATTGTTGTCATGTGATAAGTGCTTATATTGTCTTTGCTTGAGGTTGCACCAGTTGTGATTGTCAATGGTGGTGGTTGTGAGGTTAGACATCTTATTTCTTAATCTTGGAATACAATTGTCCAAATCAATTAAAGGTGACTGAACATAGACTTTTTGATGGGGTGACATGTGAATCTTGGTTGGAGATTTTGGTGGTGTGTTGATTATGAAATGTGTCTATGATGGTATGTTATATGAAAAGGAAATTAAGTGGTGTTTGTAAGCAATATAGAGAAATGGAAGTGGTCATATTGATTTCTTTTACTTGGTTAGTTCTATTATCATTGTTTTCACACACCCTGCCCAAGTCAATCCGCCAAAACAGTAAAACTGGCTGGTTGCAAATGACATTTACAGAAACACTGATGCCACAGCAAAACATAACTAAACATAACATTTCTAATATACAATCCCAGTAAGCTCCAATGATTAGTACTGAATAAAAGCAAACAGTAAGACACAACAATAAGGGAATATCAACAATGCTAGTAATAATGCATTATGAACAAGAATACAACAACTAAAACTATGAAGTAAAGCAACAAACACAAAAATAAAACTGCTAATTTTTTAGATGAAAATGAGAGATGAAACTTATCAAATTAATTTGGTTTTATATCTAGAAGACCAACTATAGATTATTTTGACAACTAAATACAAAATATAGAGAACATAAGAAGTGGCATATGATTTTAATTGACTTAGAAAATTTTCATTACTGTGATGAGTTTTAGCACTATAAAATGTGGCATGACCCAAGTTCGAAATCTCATTGCGACAAAATTTGTGTCCCATCCAAAATGAGCAAGGATTTTGCTACTAAGGTAGTGACAATGCCTAGCTGATGTCAATGGCCAGGGAAAGTGATTTTGAACACAGGATGACAGATTTTCTTGCTTTCAAACATGAGCAAGGATTTAAAATTGAATTAAGCAACCAGCTAAGGTTCAACCTCATCGTAGTAGGAGGGAAACCTACACGAGCTCGGTAGAGCTGTCATGGTTGAAAGTGTCATTGTGATTGCTTACAAAAGCCTCCGTTGAAGGTTCACCCATGTGTCACCATCACAACCTGTATGTGGAGCGGGATGTCTAGCTTGCGTCAGGTGAGACGATACAAGATTTTAATCCATGAAATGACCCATTAAAATTGTAGAAATGGGCATTGGTATCGCGATCATTTGGTCAAAGAATGATTATTAGGAGCAAAATTATTATTGTTGTTATTTAATAAAACATATTATAGGATTTGATTGGGTACCTAGTTACATTGAAATTGAGTTTTAGTGAAAGGAAGGAGAATTTCAGAATTGTTATTGATTGAGAAATGTTACTCTAGTTTCTCTCAAGTCACAATAAACGTTCCCAATAGACAATGAGAGAGATAATTAGTCGAGGTGTTCAGTTTAATGAATTATGAAAAGATTGAATGAATGATCCTTAAGGTTGTGCTACATCTAAAGTTGTGGCAAAATCAAGCAAAGCAAAAAAAAAAAAAAAATCTTACCCTTTCATGAATGAGTTTGCTAAGAATCAAACTAAGGCAAGAAGGCTACATCAGTCGAGTTTTTAAAATTCACCATAATATTACGAAAATGGTCTTTTTGCAAAGCAGGATAAGACTGCATACAATAGATGCTTCCTCGGAGCCCTGCATTGCGGGAGTTTCGTGCACTAGACTGCCCTTTATGATATTATCATAATTTAAACTACTTTAAATTGATTTTGTCCTTTTTCATTAGTGATTTGATCACCCTTTAGTTCCTTCAGAAATGATAAAATCAATGTAAGGAGCAATCATATCATTTTGACTTGCTAAGTAGGTTAAGCTTTCTCATTTTATCAACTGGGCAGAGTTCTTCTTCTACCAAATTAAATAACACTGTTGAATAAAATCTTCACGTAAAACTTGCACACTTATACCGGAAATATCATATTAATTTTATGAAATCAATTGATTCCATCAATTTTGAAGAGGAGTCTTGGCGCGCAACAGTAAAATTGCTACCATGTAACGTTGTAGTCATGGATTCAAGTTATGAAAATAACCTCAGGATAAGACTACATACACTAAACTACACCTTCCTCAGGACCCTACATTAATTAGCTGAACTTTTGTCATCGAGCCACCCTTTTTAATTGATTCTATCAATTTTCAAATGAATTGTAAGTAATTGATAACTATGCAACCCATGACACTCTGTAGATCAAAGTGTTGGACAATTCATAATTATCATGCAAATGTAGTAGGAAACTACAAAAAAACAAGAAATAAAAAATATTACTATTCAAGGGCGGCAATCCGAAGTAGCTCCAACACCAATGTTAAATAAGAGAAACTAATTTGACAACTAGCACATTC
Source organism: Alpinia galanga (assembly GCA_037177395.1). Lineage (NCBI taxonomy): Eukaryota > Viridiplantae > Streptophyta > Magnoliopsida > Zingiberales > Zingiberaceae > Alpinia > Alpinia galanga. Next base: position 4,618,079 of record JBAMHZ010000103.1, on the reverse strand, counting down.
AAAGATAATGCCGATAATATAAGAGAATTGAATAGTTGGATGAATTGAATCTAAAAACTTTAAAGGTGTGAAAGGTAGAGGTAGTCAAAGAGAAACTCTAATTAGCGTAGTAAAAATTATTTGGAATTACTAATAATATATACTTATATAGAGCTAAATGAAGATACAAGATCAAGTACTCAATCCTATATAGTTGATCTTACACAGCTGGATGATTATGATGATCATACATAAAAAAAGCAGACAATTTCACATTGAGGTTCTATAAAGAGGCATAGAGTAAGCATCCAAAACCAATAAAAAAACATTAATATGAAAATATTTATAAAAACTTCATTGTGTACCTGTAGTTTTGACGATAGATGCATAGCAGGGAATCCTACAGCTGTACCATGTCTGGTCAGTTCATAACACTGAATTCCTTTAGTTAGTGGCCTATAATTTGGTTGTATGGGTGACAGATCAGTTGCATTCAAGCCTTCAATGATAAATCCTTTGTGATTCATTTCATTTGTAACAAATGAAAAAAACTTAAAGAAAAAACTTGAAGTTAGGGATTTGCGAAATTCCACCATTCCTCCTGGTGCATTTTCTGTAAGAACAATGTCCTCTTGCAATATCTTCAGAGCACCCTGCAATAAGTTATCATCCCATTTCTTTCCAATAAGATATTTCTCAGTCTTAGTTGCAATCAAAGAAACAGGAGCTACGCCTCCATAAACAATAGAGGCATCAGAAACTTCCAATGTTCCATGGTCATGTTTAAGAAAAACACGCATTCCAGCATTGACAAGTGCGATGTCATCTTCTCTCCGATGTGCTTGCTTAAATTCCTTAACAAATTCCAAATGTCTGGTCCAGGGTAGGAAGATGGAGAGTAGTATTTCATCATATGTAAGGTTAACTTTGCGATAAGAAAGAAAAAAATCTTTGGCAGGAATTGTTCTAACATTTCCTTTGCAACTTATAATCTGGAAAATTGCTCCTGAGACCATCCAAAGTGGATTCAAGTCTGAGATTGGGCTAGCAGTACATATATTTCCACCTACAGAAGCAACATTTTTTATCTGATTTCCAGCAAACCATTTCAGCTGCTCCAGGATAGCCTTGCATGAAGAAGTTTTATCAACAGCGCGTTCTATTACTACCTTCCTAAGAAATTTCTGCAGTTCAGTTAGTCTTACTGAGGCACCAATTTCAAGTCCTTCCTCATTCATGCTTAATATATTAAGCTCTGGAACATGTGTGGCAGAGATCAAAACTTGATATTGAAGATTCTTAAACTTTGTTTCAATTCCTACTTCAGAATTACCAATCACAAGCTTGGCATCTCGATACAAAGACTTCAAGTCTAATACTTGCTGAAGTCTAAGAGGTCTGTACCACTTAACTCCTTCAAAACCATGTAAACTAAGAGGAACAACTTTCCTTAAGAGAAGTTCTGGTGGGAAAATTAGTTCCTTTTCACTGTACAAACTTCCATCAATTTTGTTGTATAAAAAAGGGTTGTACTGCTTGCTACACGTTGAGGTTTCACTCCTGTTAGTTGTTCCTTTTAAACAGTCACATGGTTTTCCAGTTGAAGGGCAAACAAAATCACCAGACAAGTTACTCTCTGACATTGGCTTGGTATATAATAGATTATCCGTTTTTGCAAAGACACGAAAAGCATCGAGAATTGGCCTATAACCTGTGCAGCGACATAAATTTCCTGCCAGACATTCTTCAATTCTCTCTTCAGAAGGTGGCTCATTACAAGATCTTAGTAGTGCATACATAGACATGACAAATCCAGGAGTACAAAATCCACACTGAGAACCATGCGCCTGGGATAATGATTCCTGGAGTTATATCAAACACACAAGAAATCATATAATGAGACAATTAGATGAGATAAAAATAACAAAGGCAATAAGAAACTAGCAAAACTGAAACAAGTATTACAAATAAATTACATTAAACAGAAGAAACATGGACATAGTTTGGAGATTCTTGTAGAAAAATCAATCCATATCTATAAAATGTGGTCATTTCCTTTATCAGTAATTACACTATTGTCGGCATCACTATCATTATTTCAAACTTCTCCTCGGATTATAGATGATGTTTCATCACGTTCTCATTATGTTTCCCTTTTTCTTTAGTAAAAATTATAAAAGCTTTGTCTTTACGTTTACTTGACAAAGACTTTAGTTGTGTTTAAGGTTTGAATGTCTAAGAACATCTAGATATAGATCTACACAATAGAAATTTTCAGTCAAAAGTATCATCATCATCTTCCTCGCCAACAAACCAATATCTACTCTATATTGCACTTTTTCAATATGCTGAATAAGGAACTGAGAAGGTCATAACATAATGGATCTCCCACTTCATCAAGTAACAGATCTCTAGTCATAACAACACTCAACCAATCCATGATTGGATCACCCTCAGTCTAGACAAATTCAATATCAATTGAGTCCACATTATTGGACTTTTGTTGCTCCTCTTCTGTTAACACACTTAGTTGAAAACACATATTATATTAGAATGAACGTAGACCATCTTCTCCAAGCAACAATAAAAGAGATGATTTCACAATTTCACATGAATGAGAAAGAAAGTTAACCAATTTCTTTCCTAACCATTTGAAAAAGTGAGAATTCATACCGCTATCATTTCTGAATTTAAGGTTGATCTTCCATACTATAATCACCCGTCCGATAAAAAAGTGAACAAAATTAAAATAGTCTTTATATATATGTTAACAATGGCCAGTAATAAATTATTTTATATTTATGGGTGTCCATTTTATATCTGCTGACACCGTAAAAGAATCACTAAAAGAATTGTATGTCTCACAAAATAATGGACTTTTGTTAATAGTCTCAACAACAAATTCTTTGTTTGACTACAGTCTTAATACTGTACTTTTGTGAGCTATTAGGAAATTATGCTAAACTATATTGGTATTGATATGTAGATTAAGATAGTAACCTAAAATAATTAAAATATATATAATTATCATTAATCAATATTAAAATTTCTTTATTATTTAAAAAAAATTATGTACCTATCAAAAAAACATCTTTCCTATTTAGTTGTTCCAAAATTTAAAATTTCAAATCATGTTGTAGTTTTAATATATAACCAGAATGATAGGATTTCAGTAACATATCATGTCATGTCATGTTGATACAAATTTCATATTTTTTTAAATATAAAATATATTAATTAAAAAATATCTTAATTAATAATTGATTTTATAAATCTTTACTATTAGATTACATTTGAAATGTTGAATATTGAGTTTAAATTTTGATATTATCTCATGAAATATATGATGCTTATTGATTAAATATATAAATTTAAAATCTATATTTTTATTGTTATTGCACATAATTAAATATTCTTAATTATAATTTTATTGCAAAGACATCAAGTCTAAGATCTTGCATTTACAATGGTAATGAAGATTAATCTTCAATTTTAAATTTTATTCAGAGGTATTAAGTGTGATACCTTGTATTATAAATTTATAATAGCCAAAAAAAATTGATTTCGATTTCGACATCTTTAAATATATTTTGATGATTTTAAGGATAATTATGTTATACTTATTTGAAAACTAGATTAATGCAATTTTTGTGTTTTGAGATTAAGTATTGGCTATATTTTCTATTATATAGTAAAGAAATAAAAAAATGAATTTGATATATTAAGTGTATATTATACATATAGAGAGAGACTTGATATCATACAGATCCACCATCAAATCGCGCGGAATGCACAGCAACTGAGAATGCATAGTGCTTCCACTGAGCGCACTATAGCCCATCCTTGAACCCGTCGGATCGTCGGCGCCGTCCGCAGCAGGCCCACAGCCGCAATCGGATCGTGACCAGGTGCAATCAGGTCGGATCGCGGCCAGAATCCAAGCATAATTGGGTCTGATCTCGACTGTGCACGATTCGGATTCCAGCCGGATCGCAACCGAAATCCCATCAAACATCGACGGTGACAAGCGGCTCGTGCGCAAGGAAGAGCACTGTGCATTCTCAGTCGCGCACACGCATGCAGATACCCGTTTCCCAAGATATTAACTTTGTATATATAGAGAAAGAAAAATGTTAAACTACACAACTCATCCATGAGTACCCTTGAGCATCTTCGCTCGATCACTTGTGCACTATAGCTCAATCTTTGAACTCAAGGAGATTGGATGATAGATAATGAAGGAGCTCACAGATACTCATGGATGAGTTATGCATATATAAGAATGATATGTTGCGTGGAGTGTGCGCCTAATCTTGGGTGACGCGTGCGCAATGCATTCTCAGTCGTTCATCCGTTGCAATTGCATAGTAACGAAAAATGCACAATACTTCCGCTGAGTGCACTGTTGGAAGTATTGAGAGTATAATCAAAGTCTCACATTAGTAAGACATGGAAAAGATCATAGACCTATAAGATGAAAAGATATCTCCATTGACATGAGGCCTTTTAGATAAAGCCCAAAAATAAAACCATGAGGGCTTAGGCCCAAAGTTGACAATATCATACCATTGTGGAGTTGGGTCAGGAGGACCGAACAACTAGCAAAAAGTCCAACTGGATCAAGAGGACCAAATAGTTGGCGGTCAGAAGGACCAGACAGTTGGCAGAAAGACCTGGTGGGTTGAAGATCAGACATTAAGTAGAGGAAGTCCTTTAAGGAAGAATAGGCTCGAGGGGAGCCCAATGTGGTCCTTCGTTTGAGGGGGGATTGTTGGGAGTATTGAGTATACAATCAAAGTCCCACATTGATAAGACATGGAAAAGATCATAGGTTTATAAGATGAAAAGATATCTCCATTGGCATAAAACCTTTTTGATAAGGTCCAAAAATAAAATCATGAGGGCTTAGGCCCAAAGTGGACAATATCATACCATTGTGGAGATATGTGAATCTTATAGG
>JBAMHZ010000103.1:4521675-4535744 GCA_037177395.1 Alpinia galanga | reverse complement strand
CATAATAATCATATTCCAATAAAATGAATTAAAAATATAATAACAATCAAACTTTATCTCACTAGATGGAATCGGCTATATGGATGCTCCTGTGTCATTAGACTCTATCCCCTAATATATCATCAGTTGTATTTAAATAAATTTTATCTTATTTTATCGTTGCTAATCAGGTCTTCTTTGATCTTCCTCTTTCTCGTTTGATTTGTATATTTTAATAGTTTCACATCGCCAAACTGAAACATTTATCGGTCGTCTAAATACATATTTGTACCATCTTAAACGTGTCTCCTGAAGTTTTTTTTCAATAGGTATAATTTCAACTTTCGTTTTAATGTTCTCATTTCTTATTTTATCCATCCTTATATGTCCTCACATCCATTTTAACATCTGCATCTTTGCAATCCTCATCTTCTGCTCATGTGATTGAATTATAATTCAACATTCAACTCCATATAATATAGTAAATTTAATTGTCATTTTGTAAAACTTCCCTTTAAGTTTTAAAGGTACTTTACAATCACAAAAAAACATCCGATGCTTTCCACTATTCAACCATCCTACTTATATTTTACTTAAGATATCTCTCTCAATCCCTCCATCCTTTTTCAAATATAATATTAAATATTAACAACTTTCAATTACAAATAACTTTTTTCTCCTAACTTAACAATTGTCTCATTGTATTTAACATTGTTAAATTTAAATTTTATATATTGTGTCTTTACTCCACTAAATATAAGACCTTTCGCTTCTAGCATTTTTCTTCAAGATTAAGTTTAACATTTACTCTTTCACGTGTTTAATCTACCAAAACAATATCATTTGCAAATAACATGCACCATGATATCGTTTCTTAGATGTGTTTATGTTGGGACCGTGATGTCACATTAGAGGGGGGGTGAATAGCGTCGTTCATTTTCTTGCGATTTCGTTCGTGTGCGTCTACAAGATATGTTAATGTGCAGTAGAAATAATAAAAGTAATAACAAAATAAACAACACACACCACACTGTTGTTTAACGTGGTTCGGAGATTATGCTCCTACTCTACGACAATCCTTAAGGCGGATCAATCCACTTCAATGGTTCTACTAAATTTCTCCTTTGGATAATACCAAGGTGGAGGAATCTTCTTTACAACCTAAGATTTACAAATACAAGCACAAATACAAGTGTAAATAAAGAAATACAATGCAATATGAAAGAAAATTTTACACAAGAGATCTTTTGCTTAATTGCGCTTTTGGTTGCTTTGGATGACTAGAAAAGTGTGGAATGCACCAGCATATTCCCTTCAAGATCACCAAGAACCAACAATGAAAACCATCCCCAACAGCTCCTTATAAAAGCTTCAACTTAGGCTAATTTTTCTTCACCAGTCGATTGGTCTTACCCACCAATTAACTGGTCATGTTATCGTTGTCTCACAATGGCTATCTAACGGCTCAATCCATATTGGATAAGTGAATCAGTCGAATGGTAACTCTATCAGTCGACTGCTGACAGCTACCAATCAACTGCTCTGTCATAGCAGTCGACTAACCAAGCTTTTATAGAGCTGCATAACTTCATCAGTTAACTGGCCATGCACACCAGTCGACTGGCCAACTTTCTATGCACTGGCCATAGTATACCAGTCGACTGGTTCACCACGCCAGTTGACTGTTTGAGCACCATTACCAGTTGACTCCAACTTGACTGTACTCAACTCCAGTTGACTGGTAACCTCAAAACTGATATTTAAATCTCCAAGTGTGATCCTTTCACACTTGAAACTTACCCTACCTTAGACCTCAACCTTCAACCTACTTCCATCAGCCTCACGCCTCACAGATACCTCTAAGTCCATGCTCGTCACCCTTCGCGCTAGCCTTTAAGTGGTTCCGTCGGCCTAGTCATGCTACCGGATACCCTTTGCCAAGAGGCTATGCCTCCGGGACTTCACTTCCCCTTAGCCTAGATCTCAACCTCTAAGCCACTTTTATCAGCCTTACGCTTCCGTCAGCCTAGTCATGCTAAGTGTCAAGAGTCACACTCTTGGACTTCCCTTACTAAGTCTCAACTTGGACTTTCCTTGTCAAGACTCTACTCTTGGACTTTTTCCTTTGCCAACTCCATATTAGACTTTCCTTGCCAAGTATCCATACTTGGACTTTCCCTTTGCCAACTTCATATTGGACTTTCCTTACTAAATCAACATACTTAGACTTCTCCTTTGCCAAGTCATATACTTGGACTACTCCAATAATCCTCCCAAGTCACATATAGTCAAAATCATATTATCAAACATATGTTAACAAACACACGTTGTCAAACATACGTTGTTAAACATCAAAACTCAACTCGAGTCTAACTCAAGTTTGGTCAATCATCACCTGAACCGATTGCACCAACAGTTTAATGAGTTTATCCATAATTAGTGTAAAAAGATAGGGACCTAAAATTAATCCTTGATATAACCCAATCTTTATGAGAAAAGCTTCGATTAATCCTCTTGGCTTTTTTACTCTTGTCATTGAATCCCCATGTATATCATTAATTATTTTAATATATACTACAGTAATATTTTTTTCTAAATTTTCCATATAATTTCTCTTAAGACTCTATCATAAGCTTTTTCAAGAACAATAAATACCATGTGTAAATTTTGTTTATTCTTGATACTTTTCAATTAGTTGTCTGAGAAGATATATAGCTTCTATTATCGACTGCAGTGGTATCCATCCTTAGTCTTTTTTCTATTACTTTCCTCTATAGTTTCATGGTGTTTAATACCCTTATAATTTACACAATTTTGTATATCTCCTTTGTTTTTGTATTAAGAAACTAAAAAAACTTATCCTCCACTGCTGTGACATTTTTTTTCATTTTCAATATCAAGTTGAATAACTTTATAAGTCATTCAATACCTTGCTTGCTTAAGCACATCCATATCTCTATCAGAATATCATCTGGTTCAATAACTTTTTTATTTTACATCTCATTTAAAGCTTCTTGAATTTTATGATAAAATTTTAAATTTCTATACTCCTTTGACCTATTTAAATTACCTAAGTTAAACTGATCGCTTAAACCTTTATTAAAAAATTAATGAAAATACCTCTTCCATTACTCTTTTATTTGCTCATTGTCCAATAGTACCCTATTGCATTCATCTTTAATTCATCTTATTTGGGTATGATTTTTAGTCTCTCTAATTTTAGCTATTTTATAAATATTTTTTCTTCCTTCTTTAGTATCCAATTGTCGATATAAGCGTTCAAAAGTTTTATTCTTCACTTCACTTACTACTTTCTTCACCTCTTTCTTGGCTATTATATATTTTTTTAAGTTTTTCTCATTTTACAAGTGTATAATACTTTATAGGCTTTTTCGTTTTCCTTCACTTTCTCTTATATTTTCTCATTCTACCACTAAAATTCTTTACTTGGTGCACATTCCTTTGACTCACCAAGTAGACCTTTGACTATCATTTTTAACTTTAATGTCATCTTATCTCATTTTGTATTCGAGTTATCATGTATCTCTTCTAATACTTATACTTCTACCCTCTCTTTAAATATGTTTTGTTTCTCATTTTTTAACTCTTACCATTTAATTCTACGAGTCATACATGTTTTTCTTCTCTTAATATTATGATTAAAGCGCATACCCAACATTATCAACTTATGGGTAGTTAAATTCTCTTCAAGAATAATCTTCACATATCTTTATATCCTTCTTATTCACCATAAGAAAGTTAATTTGCGATTTATTATTATCACTTTTAAAAGTAACCAAGTGTTCTTTTCTTTTCTTGAAAAACATATTAGATAGTATAATTTCATATGCTATCGCAAAATCCAATATAGTTTTTCCTTTTTCATTACTTGTTCCAGGCTCATAACCCCGTGCACCTTATTATACTCCTCATTTTTTACTCCTATATACCCATTTAGATCTCATCCTATTAAAATCATTTCGTTAACAGAATTCTTTATAATACCTCATTTATGTCTTCCTAAAATCTAACTTTAGTGTCTTATTTTAAGACTACTTGAAGTGCATATATGCTAATTATATTAATAGTTTCTTTCGCTATCACTATCTTAAGAGCTATAATTCTTTCTTTTTTTCTAATTACTTCTACTACTTCATTATTTAATGAATTATTTACAATAATAACTATTCAATTTCGCGTTCTACTCTTTCTTGTGTATCATAACTTAAAATTTAAGTTTTCTATCATCTTTGTCTTCTCTCCTGTCTATTTTATCTCTTGTAAACACAGAACATTTATTCTTCTTCTAATTATAATATCTACTACTTTCATTGCTTTACCAGCAAGCGTTCTTATATTCCATATTCTAAATCGTAAACAATTATTTTCCTATAATTTTTATTTTTATTCAACCTACGATATGAGAACTTTTGCATATTTAACACTACACCCTAAGTTTTTATGAAGATGTAGCAGTTCTTGCTGAGACATTACAGTCGAACCCTACAATGTGTTCTTTCCGGAGAGCAACTTAGCATTAAATAATATCTTGATCGACTTATTCATTGAAATTTGTCAATGTTCAAGGTTAGCTAGCAACCTAACACAACTCTTCCCTTTCTCATCCAGGCTTGAGACTGGCCATTGCAGGGTTAAAATGAATTAAAAATAATAGTAAAATAAAATAATTATGCTTTACTTAATCAAACAAATTTTCATTTAACCAAAGTGTCTTCTAATTTTATCGCTAGAACCAAAGCTGAGAGGAGGCACAGATGAGGTGAAGAAGGCTAACACAATCTCACCAAATCTTAGTTTTCTATCACTTGCACAATCTTCCAGCATCATAAAAGTCAAAACAAGATAAAATCTTCATTGATAATAAACATTAAATTTTATCCTATTTAAAATTTTCATTTTAAATTATTTAAAAAATAGATACTAGTTAAGCTAAATTAAACTAATATTTTGTGTTTTCGCGTCAAATGAAAATCTATATAATGTTAGGTGAAACCCATTGAGTAGAAAGGGTAATTAGGATCAACGGGCTCAATCTGAGCTTGGATTTATTTAGCCAACCACATATATATGCATAGGATATTTTGGATGAATCGTAATTAGTTATATTAGTAATATTACTAAAAAGTTTGAAATTATTTTTACTTCTCTCTTCACACTTCTCTTGATTACTTCAGCAATCGTTGCCACTTGCCCATGTTGCTTGTTCATTGTTAGTTGCTCATCACGGCCGATTGTTGTTATAGTACTCTCTTCTTCATTTCTCTTGTACTACCGCTCGTCTTCTCTTCCCTCTCTTCCCTTCTCTCTCTCTCTTGGTTATTGATAGTCTCTTCTCCTCCTCTCCTATCTTTTCTCCCTCGGTCTCTCTTGTCTCTCTTTGTTTCATTATTCTGTGGCACTACAAGTGATAAAGTTATCTTGTGTATCCATCAAAGGGTAGAATAATAAATTTTGCTCATGTCAACCAGCATAGCTTGGCATAACAATAAAGGTGTTGCCTTGTGACTTAGAAGTCACGAGTTCAAGCCCCGAAAATAACCTGTTGCAAAGCAGGGTAAAGTTACGTACAATAGACTCTTTCCCAAAACCCAGCATAACCGAAACTTCGTACACCGAACTGCCATTTTTCAACCAACACAGCTTGGCACAAAAAACATGAAGTAATATATACGGAATTAATATTCCTTTTTTTTTGTACAAATATCAATCCCTTATACCAAATAAAAAAAATCCCATGGAATAGAATATATAAGGTATATTTTTTTGTTTCCTAAAAATAAAAGTTGAAAAGATAAATAAAATAAATATTTCAAATGAAATTTTAATATATTTTGAATTCACTAGATGTAAATGATGTGATAAATATTTTTTCTTTTTCTTTTTCTTTTTCAATAACTTTTTTTTTTTCTAAAAATACTAACTGAAAGTCAAAAAATTTTAGAAACAAAATAAGACTCAACACAATCCCTTGAACTTAAAACATCTAATGTAGGAGTAAACCCATAATAAATATGCATATTGCTTAATATAAACCCCTGTAACTAAAACATTTAGTATGGACAAAAGCCATAACACATAACTTACAACTTTGCTAACCCAATACCTCTAATATCTAATAATCCAATAACTCAAGCACTCCCCTGATCTTGGATGACAAATATGATCAATGTCTAGGTTGTTACACAATCTAAATAATCTTACAAAAAGCAAAAGTTAAAACTGACTATGACACAAAAAGTCAATTAATATAAAGACGTGATAATTTGTCTTTAGATGGAACAATAGGATTTCAATACCATGTCAATCTGACAATCAACATGCTTTCAACGCATTTGAAGAATGCTAAGATTAACTCAATTAAATTGTAATCTTAAAATCTTCTTTCATTTAACTCATTTACCTCCTATAACAAGTACAAAGTTGGATATACATTTTAGAACAAGTTACAAAAACATGACAAACACAAGGATTACAATTATGTCACCGACGATGACATACATCATATGAGAGCATTAGTTTGTGGAGCAAACTATAGCATTCTAAGACCAAAAACTAAATAATGCTCCAAGTACATTTAGTGTTTGAACAGGAATCTTTTCACCTCGATAAATAAAACTTGTTTACATCCATATGAGTTGAGAAAAGAGAAACTTCCTCTCTCATTCAATTCTAAATGGTAACAACTAATTCAAACGTGCCTAAATTGGTAACCAAAACTATGTTGATATAGATGAGATAATGATGTTTACCCGTGTTGACATGGTATTAGTATCAATCAACAATTGGAACGATAAATTTCAATCATTACAATAAATCTCTATCGACACTTGAAGCCATAGTTAAATAAATATAACTCCAACTTAAGGTTTAACATCATTTTTTGTGCTCATTTTTTTTACTGTGATCCAAATGGTACAACTTTAATATTGCATCATATCGACAGTTTGATTTGACACATAAAAAACTTAACAAAATAAATCTAGATTGGTTTTAATTATTTTATTTACTTTTAAAATAAGACTATAACAATTAAATAGTAAATAAAATTAAAATTTTATAATATCATACTTGACAATTTACTCATTTAATCCTCTTGCACTTACCCAATAAATCAGTTTTTCTACTTCAATACATGTTGAAATGAATTTAGATGACTTTATTATTTTAATTTGCTTCTACTTGTCTACTTTCAAAAATAAGATAATAATAATTAGACTATCAATTGAACTAAAGTTTTAGGAAAATAAATTTTAAAAGAAAACCAAGCATTAGTTGAAGTATGATTAGCCAAATACATCTGATATCTAAATTCACCTCACTTCGCTTCAACTGGCAACACAATACAATACTCCACATTCATGACCTAGAAGAGATTATTCATAGCTAGAAATGAGTTTCAAATTGTGCTATGCAGCATGACATGAGATTTCAACAATGGTCCAAATACTTTTGACACATGACTATCTCAAATGTGCAAACTCCCGCATCTTATTTCTTGGTGTTGGAGAAGTCTTCCGAACTTAAGGAAGGAAGCTATTGATTTTATAAAGCATGTGATTCAAAATGGAAAAGAACACTGACTTTAGTTTGATTCATGATTGCAAAGGACACATGCAATATGAAGCTTCCCAAACAAACATGCCTATGCTTCTTGTTTCATTTAGAATGGATGGTGGAATCAAAGGCTGAATGTTTAATCTTTCATTAGGTATTTCTGGGAGGCCATTTTTGACATTAAACTGGCAAATCTAGATAGAGATTACCATGTTATATGGCAATCTAGATAAAGATTACCATGTTATATGGCCACTAGATGTAGGATTCCTCTCCAAAATGTTCTTATAATGCATTGATAAATTGCTCAAGAAATGTGGTAGATTGGTACCGAATAGTACATTTTAAAGGCTGTGGAACCCTAAATCCTATTGCACAACTGATTGACTACTATGGACAGATTATGCAAGTGCAGCATTCGTTCTCAGTATTTGTCTACCTATGTGGAGGATACAAGGAATTTCTTAATCAGCAATAGATACTATGCTTTAAAGATATGAAATATCAATAAAAAGGAATATCATTTCACGATGGAAAATTGAAGAGGCGCATGGAGAGGGAGTTGTTGGGATTGAGAAGCCAACTTATAGTTTACTACAACATTATGTCATTCATGGGGAGAGCCCAATTATGGTTACGAAGATGGACTTGAAAGACAGACAATAACATTATTTCTTTTATCCTCTCTGATTTGCAATATAAAGTCACCAGTTTATCTGGAACATGCAATTGTTGATTTTGGGTTTTTATGTGACTATCTTGGATATTAATTCTAGAGCTTCTGGGGTTGAAACGCTAATATCAGGTGTGGAAATTGATGTGGACATTGAATAATGCTGAATTCTCAGTAATTAGCCTTATTTCTGAAGATTGGTTTCTGCTCTCTAAGATTCTATGTTGAGGCTTCTGAAATCAGATCTGAAGCTGCATTTTCCCAATCTGATCACTCCATCAAGCTGCTTGTTCTTCAAGAGCTGAAGCCAAATGCATTCCAATTAGGTTTTCAAAGTTGCTTCTGTAGCTGGGTAACACCTTCCAGCTGATATGCAATATTTGGATGTTTGGTTTCTTGGTCTTTTCTTATATCTGAAAATTTTGTGCCATGACTATGATATAAATATGAGCATGCTGAATATGTGTTCAAGCTGCTGAAGTCGTTGAAGGTTTTTGAACTTCTAAGCATTTGAATATGCGTTCAAGCTGATATGCAATATTCAGATGTTTGGTTTCTTGGTCTTTTCTTATATCTGATAATTTTGTGCCATGACTATGATATAAATCTAAGCATGTTGAATATGTGTTCAAGCTGCTGAAGTTGTTGAATGTTTGGTTTTTGAACTTCAGTTTATGTCATTTGTTCTGTCCAGAAAATTGGAAGATTCATTCCCTTCTCAGATTCAGAAAACCTGATACTTGAATTTGTAGATCTTGTACCAATCTATCCCTCTTTCCAATGGATTTTGTGTTGTATGTTAGCCATGGAGTTCTCTTTCATAGAAATCTGATGGCTAATTACTAAACTTTTCATATCAAATTATAATCAAATAGGATTATAATCCTTGTGCCTATATTTACCTAATGATGACTAATTCCATCTACCACTCCCAAAGATCATAGATATCCATCATAGCTAACTTGTTAGATAAAAATATATAGAGAATAGTAACAATAGGCTAGATAAAAATGTTCTTCCAAAGAAGTATATGGAGTACTAATTCTCTTAGACATACCAATCATCGTGTTTGGTGTTTGGATTGCTTGCAATCATGATGGTTGACTAATTGCCCCACTGTGTATTCATTAGTTCCATTATGTTAAAGCCAAGATCTTTTATCCACAAGACCTCACATGTTGCATGTGCCATTACCGTTCAACTTCAACAGTAGCTCATCCTACCTCATTTAGATTTTTTTTTGCTTTTTCACATTATATGGTTGTCTGCAAGATAAAATCTCGTAGTGGATATTGTAGCAATACTAGGTCCAACAGAATCGGCATTGAAAATACTGATATCCATGCTCCTGGTAAACTTTTCACTTTAGATCCTTAAATATACTAAATGATTCTCACTGTTGTCTCACAATGACAATTATTAGGCCTCTAGACAAACTAACCAACAACATCAGTTATAAAAGATGGCCTTGTAACAGTGAAATAGATGAGTTGTCTCACCAACCTTTGATAATATAGAGTAATCCTAATATTCATCATGTTCTAACTATAAATATTTTGCATAACTGAAATATCTGCAGATTGCATCCAAGCACACGGATTATACCACAACATTATAGTGAATTTTGACCATTATAAATATATTTAACTGTAAATACCCAACCATAAAGATATAGGGGTACATCAATATGAGGATAAACGAGTTCCTATACTTCTCATGATAAAGGAGCAGATATCTCATCTATGACCTGTTCCAATAGGAGCCACCAACACTTTCATGGTGGTTAAGAAATCTTCACAGATGACAAGGAAATAAAAGTTGGTGAAAAGATGAGCTTAATATTGTATAGGTGTTTGCAAGTATAGATTTTAATTAATGTAATCTTAGATTACCTACTATATCTTCTTAGTCGAAGAAATGATACCTTGATCTCCAAAACATTTTTTTCACTTTAATAGGAAATCATTTCAACACATACTTTTCTCCAAGCCCACAGACAAATATTATAAACAAAGCTTTGATTCTTATATTTAATTATCCATCACTAAAACTAGATTTCCTTAAATTTGTAATTTAATAGTGTAGTGTGTAGGTATTTTTGTTCCAATTTCCTTATTTGCATTATTATCAATAAGAATCATTTGGTTTTCATCTTTATGTATCTAAAATGAATGAAACTCTGCATTCCTTTTCCTAGCCATAAATATCTTTTTCCTCATTCTTAATTCCTATATTGTTATAGAACTTCCATAAATTAATTTCCAAACATTTTCTTTTCTTTAAAAATTTTAATGACATTATCATTTTTACTTTCTTAAGGACCTAAGTGTGCTCATAAAAATGCTAACATGGAATCAAACTCGAATATGCAAGCAACCAAACAGATCACTAGCTAGGGAGGCAAACTTTTGCACTTAAAGATTCATCCATTTTTTGGGTTCCTACTTTGTGAGCAAGATGGTGAAATACAAGTACTGAAGGAAGAATTCATCAATGTCAATAGATAAACCAAAAAATGCCAACTACATCTAAAATATACAATCAAATAAATAGGAAAATATTCAAAATGTACTCAATCGTCTTGGCCATATCCATAATGTTGCTGTGTTCAATATCAAAATTACCATTCCAATTGTTTGCCATTGAATTTACAAGGGAACAATATAACCTATAGACACTGGATGCCCTAAAGAAGATGCGAGATTAATCATATACCCCCCTTGACATTTTTAAACATTTACTAAAGATTAAAAAAAAAGTATAGATAATTTCAAGTTTCACCTCAGCTTGTCGACTAGCATGCAGTCTAATCCCAGATGCATCATACATAACCTGAAGAATAGTGGGTAATTGAGTCAGTCTCTGTGGTTCGATGAACTTGTACAAAGAGTACAAAGAGAATGACAGGATATAGTCAAACATGCTCAGAAATATGATATTTAGATGGATCTACCAATCAATCAAGAGAAAAAAAAAAGTAGATACAGAAAAAAACTAATTTGCTTTGAACTATTTAATTCTCCTCGGGAATGCTTTCTTTCAAATCCAGGCCTCAGTAATGGCCAGACATGACTGCCTGGTGTTGGGTGCACTACTTATAGGTGATACCTAAAATAGGCTGACAATTGAGGGTGGATATGAAAAGGACACTGAGATAGGAAAAATGATTACTTGTTTGCTGCTATTTTTTTTCCAATGCTTTGACATGTCAGAAAGAGACATAGCTAAATAGAATATTCTACTTAGTCTTAAAGTTTAAATTTTCAGTATCAGTGTGGATATCAGCTAGAATGATATCGTCGTGGTGCTGAGCCATGCCGTTTCAACACATATTAGCACTGTCAGACAGTGCCAACATGGTTTTAACTTGGGGATGCCCTTTTGAACCCTTTCATTTAACTTGATTACTCTAAAAACAATAATATATAGTCAATTGAGTTAACATTCAAAAATATCAAATCTCTTAACAACATACCTTACTAGCAAAGAGTATTTATATAAATGTCTAATTAGAATGACTGTTTTGCATTAATTACTTAATGTAAAACTAATTTATACAATTAGACACCTCTATTATACGATTAATATTTTAAACTATACAACTATTCTCACATCCAATCTCTAATTAACCCAAGTTGTAATTTTAATCAAGTATTTTCTGAAATTGGATTGACCTGTGTTTAATTTTTTTATTTGAATTTTGAATGACTTAAATTTGGTTATATGGGGTTTAAATTTGCCTTGCTCTTATGGCCAAAGTTAAATTTGTATTGCCCAATATAAACATACATAGGCTTGGCATGGTTAGCTCAGGCGGGATGGGCAGAACTTGTAACTTTCTCTGGTGCTAGTCGGTCTTGATTTTGATGCATAGTTGAAACAGAGCATATAGCCTTTGTAGGCTGGCACAATCTTTAAACTATGCTTAGTCCTTTGTTTACGACTTCTGTCATCGTTATCTAATTCATTCAATACCTACTTCAAAAAGCATAAGTCCATGCACAACCAAGTAATGTGAGACAGCTACTTTCAAAAGAACGGTAAAGTTGGAAACTGCAAGAGAAATATACAACCACCATAGTTCTAAAATTTCAGTGGCGTGGATGACTACAGGAGGTACATATCAGTTTGATGAAATACATATGCAAATTTGAGGAGTATATCTTGGTAGACAGATCATGAACTGACCCAAGCCCAAACCAGGTACCACACCACACCAAGACATCAACTTGAAATCGTAATAGCAAGAATGACAACAATCAATTATTTTTTCTTAAAAAAAGGGAGAGACTAATTTTATTACTAATTTTCCGCTAGAATAAAGAACTTTGAATGAAAAAAATAAATGATCAGCGCAATACATACAATGGATGCTAAAATTACAGCCAGAGCAAATGAAGAACCACCAGTGCCTTCTTCAAGACCAATAGCCATAGCAAGAGCTACTACAGTTGCTGAATGTGATGAAGGCATTCCACCAGATCCAAGCAACCTTTTGGAGTCCCATCTCTTTTCCTTATACCTGCATGTCTAAGATGGAGAATGCTTAATACAACACCAAATTTTAGGTTAGGAATTTAAAACTACAATATAACATAAAAAAAAATCATCAGTCAAAACTATTTGGTGGCGTACCTCTTCATTATATAGTAAAACTTGCGACCTATGGATTTAATTAGAAAACACTCTAATTAGTCATGATAAATAGTGTTAATTTTAATAGCTTCCAACTTCTTTCTGTCACCTCTGCCTCCTCTTTGACAAAGTATAATCAATCTCTATGTGTCCTCTCCTAGAATACTAGACTGGAAACTGTGCATAATGGCTTTATTGTCACAGTAAAAGTTTATTGTCTCTTTAGAACCAAGTTCTATCTCAGCCATCAATTGCTTATCCTAAATAGGCTCTCATACAACTATGGCCATAATCATACATTTACTTTTACACTCAATCTAGCTATGACAATGTGCTCCTTGCTCTTCTAAGAAATTCTCTCTTAGAATAAGCAAATAGCCCAATATTCGTACTCTATTTATGGGAGAACCTACCCAATTTGTATTAGTGTCTATAATTAGAATGTGACTTCAATCTTGATACAAAAAGACTTTTCTTTGCAGCATTTTTAGGAACCAATAAGAGATACCTTAAAATTATCATAGTATGAACCCTTACATATCTAACTAATCACACTCAGTCAATATGATTTGTGAAGTTTAAGAGAATATACTTCCTAACATAAAATATTGAATCATCAGAGACCGTCTTAGTGATCTCAAACTGAAGTCTAGCTAATTTCATATAATAAGATCATTTTCTCTAAGCAACAAATGCTACAGTATTCCATGCAAGATATTAAATACTGATCCGTTCCGTCCGAAACGCTCAGTTTTTTTCGTTCCGATGCGGGACTGACACCGGCACATGCAAAATGCCACGCGCTTGAGATTCTGGTACAATGCAGAAAAAAAGGTGCAATAGTTAACTATTCGGTTTTTAATTAACTATTTCGCGAGCCGTAATAGTTAATTAAAAAGGTATATAAACGAATGCAGACTTACCCAGAAGCAATGGCAACAAAGGAGCCATCGAACAAATCACTCGACAAGGGGACAACAAGGCAGCGACGAGGAAGCAGCAACCACTTCGGACAAGTAAGATGGTTTTTTTTTTTTTTTAAAATGCTGGCAGTCGATGGGAATTGTTGATGGGAATTGGAGGGTGACAGAATCGCATGGATCGCCGATCGGCTGCGGGATTGAGATCATGATCACGATCGCATCGTCGATCCCGATTCGACAGTGCACTACAGGATCGCGATCACACTACGGGATCACCATTGCAA
>JBAMHZ010000103.1:4472520-4485648 GCA_037177395.1 Alpinia galanga | reverse complement strand
GGTTGACGTTCGTTCCTTCATGTCAGCCTAATGCACTTACCGGAACTCAGTTATCAATCACAGAAGTTGGATGAGTTTGCGTCGTTATTTGAGAGGATGTAAAGTGAGCCAAAGGATCGACTATTCGAGGTATAATTTTGATTTACCCTATTTGCTGATATATTGATAGATCACATTCATTTATATGTAGAGTAGTATTTGACAACATTAAGGGAGTTCTTATGCTCAGATTGTGTACTTTAATGATATCTCTACCTTTAGGAGAGATACTGATTATCCACCAAGAAGCAAGGAATGCCCTTTAGAATTTGATAAATATGTTTTTATGGAAGATCTTCAAGGCATTAAAATGGTAGAGGAGTTGACCACATCCTTGGCATGGAATGGTTAACTACTTAATATTCTATAGTTGATGACCGAGCGAGAGTGGTAACCTTCTGACCTTCGGATTAACTTCTACAGGAGTTCGTAGGAACTAAGGATGAAGGGAAATTTTTCCATTTCAGCACCATAAGCTTATAGGCTAATAGCCCATGGTATGTCTAGGATATATATGCTATCATTGATAAAGACTGAGAGAGAGATTGTACATCAGAGTGGTGCAGTGGAAACGTGGTGGGTCTATAACCCACAGGTCCAAAGACCCCGTATGGGATGACACCCAGTATGGACTATATTTGCCAGATTTGAACCCCATTTGAGGAACGGGAAGAACTTATGTTTCTATAATATAAGTTGTTGAGTAGAGGATTTATTTCCTTGGGCAAGCTTTAAAAAAAAACACGGATGTGCTGGAATGATATTTTGCACCCGGTATGGACTTATGAGTTCTGAGTAATGCCAGTTGAACTTACAGTGCCCTATCACTTTCATGGACATGATGAATCAAGTGTTAAATATGGTGGAATTCAACATAATTCCTAGTATGGATTGGTTAGCCACATACTATACAACCGTTGACTATCGAGCCAAAGTTGTGACCTTTCGACCACCAAATCAATCTGTGTGGGAATTCGTTGGTACTCAGGTTGATAGAGTGTCAGTCATTTCAGTACTATAGGCACAAAGACTATTATCTCATGGATGTCAGGGATACTTACGATCTTTAGTAAGAGCTGAGAAAGATTGTACATTAGATCTTTTAGATGTTCATACAGTTCGAGAGTATTCGGATGTATTTCCAGAGGAACTCCCTAGGTTGCCACCTCATAGGAAAGTGAAATTTGTGATTGAAGTAATTCCAGGAACAACTCTAATTTCGAAGACTCCATACTGGATGACACCTAAAGAGTTGGAGGACTTAAAGTACAACTACAAAAATTGTTGAATAAGGTATCTATCTGTCCCAGTGTTTCACTGGGGAGCTCCAGTACTTTGTGTTAAAAGAAGGAATTCATGTGGAGGGTAGTTCCAAGGGAAAAGATTAGGGCGTCATGGGATAAGTTCCCATACCATATTCGGTAAGACCTTTTGAGATCTTTATAGGTGATATCTTTTGATCCATACATGTTTTATTTTATCCTACCAGGGAGCACATAAAGAAAGTGCAGCTAATCAAGAGTGTGGCTCGGCTCCTCCTCAGACCTAACCTAACCCTTCCACCGTTTCCTGGTGCTCGCACGCCCTGCTTTCTGTTTCTCTCCAGAGCCTCTAGTTAATATCGATCTATAACAGAGTTTGTGGTTGCACTTCATTTTGTACCCATAGAATAACATCGCAATGTTTTCAACGAGATTAAAATGTAGGATACTCAAATTGAGTTCCTTAGGACAAGAATATTGGTACTTGTCCAGGTTAATAAGAAGGGATCCCTCCCATAGCTGTTATGACAGATGTAACATTTTTAACTACGTACCCTCCACTACTGAGAGATCCTCTTGTTAGACGGTTTAGCTTAGCTTCACTTCCTTACACAACTTCACATTCCTCACAGAGAAGAGATGTGGGAATAAGCAGTAGCTCTAGTCCTACCATATCACATACTTGCTGTAGATTTTATAGTTCTTAAAATGATGGGAATAATGCCAGCGGCGGTAAACATGTGCCAGTTAAAAGTTCCACTGGTTTTGACAAGGAAAAAGTAAGCAAAGAAGAGGTTATTTCAGATTTAAATCACTGTAATGAACATGCTTAGCTTGGGGAACAAGACTAGCTTGATTGGCTTAAGTGTGAGAAGTTGTCAATTGATAGTCAAATAAAGGGATCTCCTTTTCTAACCAAACGACATCAATTCAAGAAGGAAAAAAAATGAGTTATTAGAATTGTAGATATGTCCCCTTCAGAAGCCCCTTCTAGCTTGAACCTTTCAACAGCAGCATCGAGATTCTTTTTCCAGTCGCCAAAACTAAGCTTAAATTCAACTTGGGAATGTTCAAAAGAGCATGTTGCCCCAAAATAGATGTATCTGAGATCTCATTGCTGCCGCCTGCTTTGCAACCTCCTCAGAGCACACAACTTTTAGTCGGATGTTACAGATTAGAAAATAAACATAATATTATAATGATGCAATATGTACAAGTAAAATTATTCAAACATTCAAATTACTTTTGGCCATCCATGGTTGTTATAGATCATTAGTAATAGTTTAGATTTTTTGTTCTTAAAGCAATATACTACGTTGCTAAAAGTTGCCATCCTTAATTTTCTTTCAATCTTCCTTTTATCATTTTCCTTTAAGCGGGAGTACAACTGAGGCAATGGTTAAGTTATTTCTTTGATGATCTGGGTTCTAATATGGTGGATCTCAAGTTTCAGATATTAAATAACTTGATTTGAAAATGCAACTTAAATGCTAATATTTATCTATATCAGTATAGCTTCGTAACATTTTATAAACTTAATAACATGATTCTTTATTGTAGCGATAATGAAGTAGAGTTATTGATTTTGAAAAGATCATTGAAATTCTCTACTTCAAAAGACTCACTTTGAAATATTACACAATTAGTATTCATCTTTGTTTCATGCTGCTAAAGGCAAATGTTTGTGAGTAAAAAGGTACATATATGCATTTAGAAGATGGAATTATGAAGCTCTAAGCTCTTTTCATTTGATCTTTTGAATTTGCATCACCAATTGTAGGATGACTACTATTTCTATTTGGATTTTTTGATGCTGGATAACCTAGCTGGATTTAGGTTATTGATCATATGAATTGGGTTATTAAAATTTTCAGTTTTGCACATCAGCTGATATGAAGCTCTTTATAATAGAAATTGTCTTTCAGTTATTGTATTTGGATGCAAAGTAATTTGATATTTTTTTATGATTTCAATATGATGTTATCAGAATGTTCTTGGGGGAAGATTATTAGCACGATTGATCTCCTCAATTAACTAAAATTTATTATTTACCACAATGATAGTGGAATCAATGTATCTGGATCTTTAACTATAGTATCTGCTATTGCTTTTCAATTATTTAATTCTATTTCCATAATGTTTTTATTAGTAAATAGAATTATGTAACCATAGTCAGATGAGAAGGAATAACAAAAATGACCAATGTTCTATTTACTGTTCACACAAATCCACAATATACATTTGCGTTATAATTTCTATTGCTCATTTTTATAAAGAAAATAATAATAATAATAAGCATTTGATTGCTTTTTAAAGGTGCAATAATCCTAATCAAATGAAATTTTCCTTGGAAGATAATATAAATTATTTGTAACTATTGTAAAGTCATGGGTATTGAATGCTAGTCTCAAGATATAAGCTTTTTCAAACTTAATTGGGGAAAATTTTGTTTCTGATTTCAGAAGAATTCAAGAATACAAAACTTCTCAAAGAAAATAAATTAAAGGAGTCAAAGAAGAGTTTGATAATGTTGATGACTTGGACATGCCAATTAAGATTAGGAATATGAAAAGATCAATTCTTGAAAAATTTAATATAGAAATTATAACACATTGAAGATAGTTGCTAACTTTGTGAGGAAGTATAAAATGTGAGGACATGTTTGGGACTAGGAATTATTTTAAAAATTAAGGCAGAAAACTGTAAAAATCAAAGTAATTAAAAGTGATATAAGAACTCTGGATATTGCAAATGTTATTGCCTCACATAGTGTGCTGATAAAATCCATGTAGCCGTCTTCAAGTAGTTGGGACTAGTGTTGCTTGCATTTGTATTATTCATGGTGAATCTCTTACAAAAAATTGTTGCAAATCCTAATAGCAATCTATTGAAAGCAAAATCATTGATTAAATTAAGGATGGGTTTACTTTGATGGATAACTAGGAGGGGAACATTAGAGGAAGGAGAAAAGGCAACATATATATGCAATGATTAATTGCTGAATTCATATGTAATTTTGTGACATTTCCCTTCCAACTCTTGTCTATCTTTCCACCTATGGACCAAGTCCATGGCCTTGTTTCCACGGATAGAGATGGTAAATTGAAAATATAGAGAAGACAGTTTTAATTCTCTCATTGAACTAGTGTCAGTGAATTTAAACGATCAATGAATTTAGTAAAATGTGAAACTATGACAAATATACACATTAAATGAGGAATACCAAAGAAACTTGATTAATAATGATAAAATAAAATAAAAATTATTTAAATATAGATGATAATATAGTAGGGGATAGAGTCCAATGACGTAAAAAGATTCATATAGCCGATTAATGATTGATTGTTGTTATTGTTGTATTGAACTAGTGTAAATGAAAATGATGGATCAATTAATTATTAATCAGCTTTCAGTCTGATATTGGGCTGATGAATTATTAATGATGAATGCTTAAATTTATCACTTCAAATAAAGAAACATGAGATGCTAGATTTCTCTCACTGCCAATTCATTGCTTGAGTTATCTATTCAAGTAAACAGGTCCTCAGATAATTTGGGTTGCAAATTCTTGTTTGCTGTTCTATACTTCTGTAATGTTATAGCAGGTCAAGAAGTTTCTTAATACCATTTGTTCTTCCCTGGTGTAGATATTGTTTCAGTTGTCTCAGGACGGTTCAGTCATCGTGTTTTGCAATCTGAGGTATTCACAATTCATATCTAGAACACATTCCTTCAATTGTAGAAGCATGCCAAAACCTGGTAACGAAGGTTGGTGTCCTGGCTTGATGAGACTTTCCATTCTCTACCTGTTAAACTTTGGCTGAAATGACATTTTCAAACTCTTCCACAACATTATATATTGTTACATTTATTTCAAGCACTTTGTGTTCAATACTTCTTGCATTTTTATTTACTTGGAAAGAAAGCTTGTTTTACCAGTTTATTAACTTGAGATGCTTGCGAGTAGTGAACTATTGTATAAATTTATACATTACCCATGATTAACTTGGAAAGAAAGCCTCTTTTTCATTATGTCAAACCAACCACTGCAAAATTGAAGGAATCCTATATCTCATTTCTCTATATACTCTGGACAATATGTGAATCTAATTTTTTTTACATATAAATAAATATAAAAACCACATGTTGTCTCCTTGGCTTTCTCTTCGCCTCCTCCCACTTCTTTTTCCTCACTTCCTTCACTTCATTTTTTTCTCATTTCAAGTAAACTTACCCCATAGGAGATCTTTTTGACAACATGGAATCATGAATATTATTTGTCCTATTTACCGATAAGTACATGCATTACATTATACAGCAAGATTCTTGACAACAGGTGTATCATATTGTCATCCACTGGCATCTACATTATTTGGCCAAAGGCACAAAGCAACCCTACATTTAGTAATTTCTTATTCCCAAGTTGAGCCACAAACTTGTAATGTTCCTACCTTTCCTTATTGCAACTTGAAGGCTAATTTAAGCGTATCAACCAACTCAGTTGTTGCTCCAAATTGGCCCAATCAATTCATTATATTTGAATGGCACATTGAGAATATTTTTGTAAAAAACTAAAAACATTGTTTCAATCTGTATGCTCAACATTAGCTTTATTTGATCCATGGTTGAGTTTGATCAAATCTTATTTTCTGTGTTAGGACTTGAATCATTCCTTATTTGAGCTAGTTGTCGTTTGAGCTCATCGATCGATTCTAATTTCAAAACACTACTTGACTATGAAATCATGGAGAGTTCGAATAGAAGTTAATCAAACTAGTAAAACTCATATCACACACTAGATATGTCAATTCACGGGTCACATTACCTTTGTTTGATTCATGGTTGAGTTTGATCAACTCTTATTTTCTAGGCACTGCTACTCAAATCATTCCTTAGTCATGTCAATTGTTATTTGAGCTTATCAATGGACCTGATTTTCAAAAGCACTACTGACTATTAAAACCAAGGAAAGTTGGAATAGAAGTGAATCCGACTAAAAGAACTCATATCACTCATCTAATTTGATTTCCAAAATTTTATTGAACCATCAAAGCTATCATTAGGGTAAGTCAAAATTTATCAGGGTTAAGAAATCAAGTGTGTTTTGGTAAGTTATCTATTTTTTCGTAACAGCATGCTTGTCAGAAGGGGAGCTTTGGCTAACGGTAAAATTGCTACCTTGTGACTCAAATCATGAATTTGAGTTTTGAAAATAGTCTATTGCAAAGCAGAGTAAAACTGCGTATAATAGACCTTTTTTCCGGAGTCTACATGGCTAGAACTTCGTGCACCGGACTATCTTTTTTTTATAGCATGCTTGTTAATATTTTGGAATATTTTAGAGTAGTCCCGAAGTCTATTCGATTGACCTGCCGATTCAACCAATAACTGAGTGATTCAAAGATAGACACAATCCGATGAGCAGGGTTGAACATCCTAGGATTTTCTGGTTTGTCTTTCATATTGCCATCATTACTTCTCCATCCTTGCAAATTTTCATTTTTTAAATGGCAAACAAATAGCAAAAGAACCATAAATGCCATGCCATAAACCCTAAAGTTGAAGCCACATTGATGTAGTTTTTCTTGGTTAGGAACATGGAAGAATCCTACTATTTCCTTTTCTTCCCTTGTCGTCGTCCCTTTCCTCGCACTTTGTCTTGGAGCATTTGTATTCAAGAATCAAGATAGATGTCATCCTCTTGGCTTTGTAAGTTGAGAATCCATCTCGGAGCAAATCAGTATCAGTACTAGATATCACCTAGATGAAAATTACCTCTCCATTGAATGCTACCTAAAATCAAATCATTATTGATGTTTAGTTTTCATAGATAATTTTAGACACATGAAGGTTGAAACATGATTAACAATGATAAAACTCGAAAGTGACAATCCATGATTTGAATATATAAATAGGTAATACAAAATAACATATTTAATAAGTAAATTCCTTCTAAACACTAGTACTATGATGTTCGTCATCTTTCAACACATTTATCTCATTTTTTCTTTAATTATATTATTATTATTATTATTGACATTCCATCTATTCATTCTCAACTACTATTACTTTTGTCATATTTTAAGCAATGTTCTCCTTATCCTATTCTCAATTAGTAAATTATTGAATGCATCCCATGAGAAAATCATTGTGTTGGTGTATTTCTTCATCCATACAAAGTGTCTATGAGCTGATGAGTTCTCTTGTCTTGTAGTTGAAATTGTAGGAGGCCCCCCCCCTTCTTGTTGTGCCTCTTTGTGCTTCTTCTTATGCAGCTTTATAAAAGCAAGTGAGGCTGCTCAGGTGGGTTGTCCCCCACCTCCCCCAAATGCATGATTCGATTTGATTGACTCGTATGTCCTCTCATCGCCACTACATTCGTCTCTTTGTGGTCAAAGTCACAAAGTAAAACATTGCCTTAGCTCTCGTGAACTTGCCTTTCCAACCTAACTTATATGTCTTGTTTTGGCTTCAGTTTGAACATATACAAATTGTTAAGATTGAGCTAAATCGTTAGGGTTTGTTTTTATAGTATATATACATATTTATAGATGGTTTAGTGTGTTAATTATGCTTTTGTTATTGTTTGCTTGTGTTAATCAGCATGAGTTCTTATTGTTATTTACTTCTCAAACTAGATTAAGATCAAAATATGGGAGAATCTCTCAAGCTTTATGTTTTTGCTTGTAAAATGTTTTGTATTTTTCCGATATGGAAAATAAGAGTCGTCTATATTTTTTATGAGACAAGATGTGATTGTGTGCTCAAGTCATGCTTGTTTGGCAAGATTATGGTACATTCTCACCAACTAAAGCAATTAAAGGTCTCTCAATCATATAGACGATTATAATTTTCTTTACCTAACTAAGAGGTGTTTTAGTATGGTATTTAAACTAGTTAAATGGGTAATATTAGAAGAGAGGGTGTCTCTTTTTATTTATTTATTTATTATCAAAAAGTTCTACTTTTATTTTTTATTATTAGAAAGGGAATTTTGATGTAACGGTAAAATTATTACCGTATGATTTAGAGGCCATGGATTTGATCTTTCTTGGAATTTCGTATGGTAAAAATTTTGTGCATCGAATTGTTCTTTTTTTAATCAAAAAGTTACTCTTTTTTTTCTTCCTAAAATATCTTTGTTTTTAGTATGCCATAGCAATATTTCAATTATACTACTATTTATGGCAAATGTGTATTCAACATTCGAATGTCAATACAAGTTTGTTTTTCAATAAGGGAAATTGATGCTTACATTGGAGATTTTGAAATAGCTTAACCACTTGTGATAATAAATTTGATGGCATGTGTGTTTTTTAGTTGACATCAAATATTTAGATTTTTTGGTCCCATTAATGGATAAATTTGAAAACATCTGCAATGGGTAGTCTAGAGTTCGACGTTTTAAGATTTATCATTCTATTTAGAGAAAAATCTTTGTAAATATAAATATATCATCATTGAAAATTGAATCAGAGACATCTAAAAGATTACATGAGTGCTTTGTCGTTGCACTGTAGCCCTGTAGGTTAGTGGCATGTCTTTAATATATGCAATGTGCATTGGCTAAATACTAGTTTTTTTTTTTCATTGGGATAAATTCGTATACCAAATCACCACTTAAGGTGTTATTACTACTAAATTAACAATTCCTTCTTTCAAATCGTAGACAGAAGTTCTATTCAAAGATGTTCTTTTATTATTATTGTTGTTGTTTTCTCGAGCAAAAGTTGCGAGACAAAAGAAAGTGACTCAGAGATGTTTTTTTGGCTTTACACTACCCTATTTTGCTCCTATCCAAATTGAACCAAAGCATTATTACTCACATGGGGGAAAATTTTGTTTAATGGATTTATGCTTTTATACATTTTTATAAAACATTTAAGAAATCAACTCAAAAAATAAAAATAAAACTTTTTCTCTATTTTATTTCATTTACTAGTTATTTCTCTTCCCTTGTAGGAAGCTAACCCTAACCCTAACCCTCCGACACAAAAGTAACTAAAAGGTTAATTATTGAGACTTCTTCACTAGTATAAAAACATGTACCTTAACACACTTAAAGACAAGGCCAAACTTATAAAAACATACTCTAAATGCCACACTTCTTTTACTTGTGATCATCACACAACGTACAAATGCATCACGACTATAAAGTATGCAAATAAATTATGTTTTTTTAATCCGAAATTAACCTCTAATAAAGTTGTAATAGTATTGCATTCTCTTCTCATGTTTACTAAATTCAACATTAGTTTACAAAAATACTCAAAAGTCCAAAAATTACTAAGACATTCCTTTTTGCACTATCTAGATAGAGAGACTAAACCTTTAAATCATACTAAAGTGTCACTCTTCCTTTTATTTAGTATGATTGACAAATGAACAAATCAATCACAATTTCCCCAATTTAGTGACTTAAAGCTTGCTCTCCTAAATTTAAATACAAGTAATATGTAAAACTTTCATTTTGCCCCTTAAAGCTTTGGTTCGCAAGTAGAGTCCTTCACTTTTAGTTTTTTTACTAGATTTGAGTATTTGAACCTTCAGCCAAACTAATTCTGATGATAGTCAATCCTACTTCATAGATCCTTTAGGGTTGCAAGAATTTTAATGGATCTCCACTGATTACTAGAGTATAATAGAAAATGCTGACAACATCTAATGTTATTATGGTTGGAGATCAAGCTTTAGATTCTTGAGAGCCAAGCTGGACGTTTAAATATTAATCTCCATAATATTTGTCTCTATTGAAATTTAAATTTTAATCTTCTTATTTATCTTCCTAAATACTTTATCACTGTATCACTCAATCAAAGAGGCCGATTTACTTTTTTTTTTTTTTTTACTAGTCCAAGACATTCATGGTTGGAGATCAAATCATATAATTTTTTAAGAGCCGAGCTAAACGCTTAAATATCAATCTCTAGAATATTCATCTCTATTAAAATTTAAATTTTCTTATTTATTCTCCTAAATAGTGATAATCATTGTACCGCTGATAGAGGCTAATTTACCTTTTTTTTATTAGTACTAGACGTCTAAGCCTTCCGTTCAACTAATATTGGATATGGTTGGCCCTACCTTATAAATCTCTAATGGGGCACTAAATAATCACTAGGTAAGATATACTCCACCAATCGTCATGATAAATTAGAAAGTATTTAAGTGGGCAATTTCAGTAGCTACAGTATCTTCAATTTATCATCTTATTTGAAGGAAAATCTTATAAGCACATCATGATTGAAAATCAAATTGTGAGTATTTGAAAGCTAAATACTGCACTGTAGTCCTGGGGCACCAATTTACTTTTTGGATCATTAGAGGGTGGTGTTACCTAAGTGACATGATCGTTTGCTCCTTGATCTCTCGCAGAAGACAACATCATGTTTCACTCATTGATCAATGGATCATCGGCAAAGATGGCGATGAAACTAAATTTTGTGAGTGAAATGAAGCATGAAGCTGAAGGACTAGTGCCATCACCACTTTCATTATTTAATCTCATTAGTTCTGCAACTAACTAGATATGGAACATAATTTAGACGACATTCTTAACTAAAATTCATAATTAAAAAGCCCATCATCTTGCTCGAATTATTCTTATTCTTCCCTTAATCTTTTAACTAGTGGAAATGGGATCCATATTGAGGGTTTCCATCGCCTTCATGGCATTGAATCTCGGCTCCTTTGCCTCGAACTTTTTCTTCATATAGAGCTTCATGTAGTCCTCGAATACAAATTTGGGATACACCTCCCCTTCCTTCTCTTCTTCATCAACCTCGATGAGAGCTGGTGCCGGGTAAATGATCGCATCGGCACCGGGGTTGTAGAATGATGCAATCGACATTCGATTCCCGTCTGCCTGTGCCACCACTCGGTGGAGCACGCTCTTGTACTTGCCATTCGTGATGACCTGAATTCATGAAAATAAACTCATTGGATGAGTTCGTTTCGGTTTTGGTTTCGGTTCTTTACTATTTTCCTATTGACTCGATAGAAAATCATGTTCCAGTTATTTAAACCCAACCGGGAGCCGGTCCGGTTCGACATCAAATACAGACCTCGAGCTGGTCGCCGAGGTTGACGACGATGGCGTGCTTCATCGGCGGCACGTCGACCCACTGGCCGTCCTTGAGCAGCTGCAGGCCGCTGACGTTGTAGTCCTGGAACAGCAGTATGACCCCGCCAGCGTCGGTGTGGGCCCTAAGGCCCTTCACGATCTCCGGCCGCGGGCACGGCGGGTAGTTGCTCACCTTCGTCCCCAGCGTCGGCCGCCCTTCCGACCCCCGGAACGCCCCCTTCAGGTACCCTTTCTCCAGCCCCAAGTTCTCGTCCATCAGCTCCAGCATCCTCTCGGCCAGCTTCTCCACCGCCCTCCCGAACTCCCCCATCGCCGCCCTGCAACCAACCGATTGTTCCCATTAGGCTTTAGCAGTCAACTCCGACAGTGGAATCGCCGCCGAAACAGCTCGCTTCTTACTTGTAGTCGTCGCCCATGCCGGGAGCGTTGGCGACGTCGGAGACGGGGAGGTGGCGGAGGAAGAAGGTGCTCTCCCAGTCGACCGAGGCTAGCTCGTCGGGCCTCTTCGTTTCGAACGCCTCGCGCGCGAAGTCCTTGAACTTCTCCTCCCGGAGCTCCACTTAGTGCGCCTTGGTGAGGCGCTCGACCTCGTCCATCAGCTCCAGGGGCACGCCGTGGTTCACTAGCTGAGAAAGATTGAGTAATTAATTGTTTGGGAGGTTTTGCGGAGAAAATTAAGAAGAAGAAGAAGAAGATGGGCAGACCTCGAAGAAGCCCCAGTTCTCGCAGGCGTCGCGAAGGAGAGCCATGGCCTGCGAGCGCTGGTCGCCGGCGGCGAGCTTGGCCATGTCGAGGACGGGGAAGGAGTTGCCGCTGCTCTCCATTTGCTTGGACCGCTCACACTCTGTGTTTGCTCTGTTCTCTGCAGTCGAGTCGAGGAGGTGGTGAGGGGCTTTTTTTATAGCCGTTTGAGGGGTGTATTTTGAATTTAGAGATTATTGTGTGGATAACGGTAAGAGGAGGAGTTTCGAGGGTATTTTCGTATGATTGTTTTCAAGGATTCATGAGAACTTTCAAGGATTCACAGGAGTACTGTTAGAAGTTCATAAGTGCCCTTTGAGTGTGTTTGGTTCGGTTCGAAGTGATTATTGATAATTTTAATTATTCATCTAAGTTTATCAATAAAAATCTTATTTAGTTTAAGATTTTAGTGATTATCAAGTCATAATGGATGACTATGCCAGTAAAAAGGTTATGAATGAGAGAATCTGATTGAGAAGTTTGGTTTTCGTTGATTCTCAGGATTATAATTTTTTTTAAATTATCCTTCGATTTTTACTCTTTTGAGATAAAAATATCCATATTAATTTAATACATATCAATTAGATCCTATATATATTATTAATATAATTAAAATTATAATCGATCGACGGTTCTCGCCGTCGCCGCCATCGGTCGCCGTCGGCCACCTTGGATCGTCGGTCGCCGTTGTCAGTCATCCTTGATTGCCACCATAATCGATAGCTCACCGCCAGTTGCCAATCGTAGGGGCCAATCGTCGATCGACTATCATCAACTATTACTGTCGATCATCAATCGTCGTCATTAGTCATCAATCACTAATCACCATCGTCTATCGTCGACCGATTGATCGATACGACCATAAATAAATATGTTTTAGAGTAAATAAAATCTTACAATTAAATTAAGGGTAATATATTAAAATATTAAACTAGATTATACTTTAAAACCTTCAAACAATCAAATTTTTATTGTATTAATTAGGATTGAACCAAACAACCT
>JBAMHZ010000103.1:4459448-4472420 GCA_037177395.1 Alpinia galanga | reverse complement strand
GGTTGGTATTGAGTGAGGAGATTTACGGTATATCTTTTTATTCCGTTGAGATATGTTTTCTTGTGCTTCCTGGTGATTGGGATTCAGAACAAGAGAAGGAATAATGTATCCTTGATTACTTTGTTGTAATTTTCGATAACATGTTTCTTTGGATTTTTTACTAAGTTTTCTGGGTTGGTATTGAGTGAGGAGATTTACGGTATATCTTTTTATTCCGTTGAGATATGTTTTCTTGTGCTTCCTGGTGATCGGGATTCAGAGTAAGAGAAGGAATAATGTATCCTTGATTACTTTGTTGTGATTTTCGATAACATGTTTCTTTGGATTTTTTACTAAGTTTTCTGGGTTGGTATTGAGTGAGGAGATTTACGATATGTCTTTTTATTCCGTTGAGATATGTTTTCTCGTGCTTCCTGGTGATCGGGATTCAGAGCAAGAGAAGGAATAATGTAAAATTTTTTGAGAACTTAGAGAGGTGGTTCCCACGATGTTTTTTATTTTTATTTTTATTTTTATTTTATGAAATACTAAATTGTAAAGTGGTCATAGGTATGCATGCGCTTTTCAATTTGTAGGTTCCATCACGTTTCTTAGATACGACAAGGAGTATGTTTGGACCCTACAAGATATTTCATTAGCTTATACGTTCTTTTGGTTCTTCTAAGCTCTAATTTCTTCGATTGTGACTTAATTCCTCTTCGCTTGAATCTTCTACAAGTCAAAAAGAGATTGAGTTTGGTGATCTGCATCCTTTTTATTAGTTTTGTGCCCCTTAATAGCCAAGAAACATTTTCTACCATACAAGTAACTGGTGGACTGAGTTTGTCCTTGTGTCATTCCTTCTGATTTAGGGAAAGGAACAAGGTTTCATTTTCACATATCCTTATTGATTTTTTTTGTTGATAAGGACTAAATGTCCATCTTATAATTAATTAAAAAAAAAAAGAAACTCTTCTTTTGAATTTTGGAATAAAAAATTCTTCTGTTCAGTTATTTCTGATATCTACCGTTTGCAGTAAATATGACAGATTTTTAAAAAATTAAATATTTCTTTTTGAAAAATTGGAAAAGAGCGCAAATAAACATTTGCTTGAGCCCAATATGTCAGTTTTTATATATTCTCCTTCGTCACTTTCTTTTTTAAACTTTATAAGTACTATAGGATGATTAAAAAAAAAAGATATTACAGATGTGCAGCTCCCAAAGTTGTTGGTCCATGTACATTGTTCATATAACTTGTCTGATTGCAACTCATGCTTTTTTTTGTTTGTAAATTTTCCTCACCAGTTCTCCAATTACTGCCTTTTAATTTTATTATTTTCTTGAAAACATATGAGTCCACATTGTTAAAATTCCTATATTTTCTACTGTACTTTTAAGATTTATGGAGCACGGTTGTTGATTTTAGGTGGAGTTCTGCATTGTCTCTATGAATTTCACACTTTTTTTTTTCTATATAAATGTTTTAAGAACTAGCAGATTTCTTGTAGAGCTTTGTTCCTTTAGTTATGTGATTCCTCCACTGCTAGCAATATATTATTTTGGATCTGCAACCGTTGAGTTTTGCTATATAATCACTATTTATGATTTTAATTCAGATCGCCAATTTGTTGCAACAAACATCCCATCTTTTAATCATGTATGCGATTTTCATATTAAGCAATCTATACTCGAGAGATTTGACTGAAAACAAAAGATATTAAGATTTATGGCGTTTCTTTGTTTGTACTTCTAAATTAATCTTGAATAAACCATAGAAAGACTTCATCATCAATAAGACTTAAGAGAGTTACAAGGAGTTAAGGGATTATTGGTGTTTGAAAGAGTTGAGATTATGTGACTGAATAAGGATGTGACATGAAGATGACCAACTTGCTCAACTTGTTGCTAGGAACTACTTGGCACTGTCAACTCCATCTCTTGGTTCTAGTTGTGGGTGGCAGTAGGTGGCATGAAAACCTGTTTGAAATTCTATTATTGACATCGCCCATGTATTTTAGTGACTATATCGAGCACTATAGAGTCAATTGTGGCACTCTTGTTTGTTAAAGCCAACGGTTTTGGATTGCCACAAGTCATTACTACATCAATAATTAGGGTCTTAGTTTGTAGATTTTATTTTTTATAATCTTGTAAATGCTCATTATTATGTTTTTCTCCCATAGTAAACTTGATAAATTTAGACTCTAATTTTAGAAGAATAAGATATTGTCAAAGTAGAAGGGGAGTTTTGACACAACGGTAAAATTGCTGTCTAATAAGCATTGTACATTCATAGGAAGGACACCACACCATATCTTACTAACATAGAAGCTAATTTCAGTATAGACTACACCTCTTTATGACTAATAAGGATATCTAAGCTACCTAAGTAAATTTGGAAGGATATTTAAAAGAGTTACAGGAAGTTCAGTATTTACTACATGCATGTTTTGTTTTCCTTCCTATGAAAACAAAAGATATTAAGTTTTATGGCATTTCTTTGTTTGTACTTCTAAATTAATCTTGAATAAACCATAGAAAAACTTCATCATCAATAAGAATTAAGAGAGTTACAGGGAGTTCAAGGGATTATTGGTGTTTGAAAGAGTTGAGATTATGTGACTGAATAAGGATGTGACATGAAGATGACCAACCTACTCAACTTGCTTTTAGGAACTACTTGATACTATTATCTCTACCTCTTGATTCTAGTTATGGGTAACTGTAGGTGGCATGAAACCCTATCTCAAATTCTATTATTGACACTGCCTATGTTTTTTAGTCATGGACTATGATGACTATGTCGAGCACTATAGGGTCGATTATGGCACTCTTGTTTGTTAAAGCTAGTGATTTTGGACTGCCACAAGTCATTACTACATCAGTAATTAGGGTCTTAGTTTGTAGATTTTATTTTTTACAATCTTGTAAATGCTCATTATTATGTTTTTCTCCCATAGTAAACTTGATAAATTTAGACTCTAATTTTAGAAAAATAAGATATTGTCAAAGTAGGAGGGGAGCCTTAGCGCAATGATAAAGTTGTCTAATAAGCATGCCACATTCATAAGAAGGACACCACACCGTATCTTACTAACATAGAAGCTAATTTCAGTATAGAATATATACCTCTTTATGACCAATAAGGATATCTAAGCTACTTAAGTAAATTTGGAAGGATATTTGAAAGAGTTACAGGTAGTTCAATATTTACTACATGCCTCTTTTGTTTTCCTTCCTATGAAAACAAAAGATATTAAGATTTATGGAAATTTATTTGTTTGTACTTCTAAATTAATCTTGAATAAACCATAGAAAAACTTCATCATCAATAAGAATTAAGAGAGTTGCACGGAGCTCAAGGGATTATTGGTGTTTGAAAGAGTTGAGATTATGTGACTGAATAAGGATGTGACATGAAGATGACCAACCTGCTCAACTCTACCTCTTGGTTCTAGTTGTGGGTGGAAATAGGTGGCATGAAACCCTATCTCAAATTCTATTATTGACACCGCCCATGTATTTTAGTCATGGATTATTATGACTATGTTGAGCACTATATGGTTGATTGTGGCACTCTTGTTTGTTAAAGCTAGCGGTTTTGGACTGCCACAAGTCATTACTGCATCAATAATCAGGGTCTTAGTTTGTAGATTTTATTTTTTATAATCTTGTAAATGCTCATTATTATGTTTTTCTCCCATAGTAAACTTGATAAATTTAGACTCTAATTTTAGAAGAATAAGATATTGTCAAAGTAGAAGGGAAGCCTTGGTGCAATGGTAAAGTTGCTGTTTTGTAATTTAGAGATTACGTCTTCGAGCCCTAAAAACAGCTTTTTGTAAAGAAAGGTAAGACTGTATACAATAGACCCTTTTTCATGATCCCGCATGGTGAGAACTTCGTGCACTGGGCTGTCCTTTTTT
Source organism: Alpinia galanga (assembly GCA_037177395.1). Classification (NCBI taxonomy): domain Eukaryota; kingdom Viridiplantae; phylum Streptophyta; class Magnoliopsida; order Zingiberales; family Zingiberaceae; genus Alpinia; species Alpinia galanga. Next base: position 4,468,512 of record JBAMHZ010000103.1, on the reverse strand, counting down.
AAGATACTTCCAAATTTACTTAGGTAGCTTAGATATCCTTATTGGTCATAAAGAGGTATGTAGTCTATATTGAAATTAGCATCTATGTTAGTAAGATATGGTGTGGTGCCCTTCCTGTGAATGTGGCATGCTTATTTGGCATGCTTATTACACAATAATTATAAGACCACCCATATCTTATTATCACAAAGAAGCACTTATATTAAGGCAACTTTAAGATGAACAAACCTAACCTAGAAAAAGCAAAGCCCAAGCCACAAACACACAACAAGGCTCAATCATTAAGTGAATTCCTTCAACTTCTTACTTTGTCATAACTTAAGAAAGAAGTAAAGGTTTAGGAGTGATGTTGATCTTGGTTACCCTGGAGTAAAATATTAGCACTACTAGCCCACTTGAATGCCATTTTCTTGAGGATGAGAAACTTTTAAGAGAATTCCAGGACAACATTTCCTGAGAATATTACATAATAAGTTACCTCCTACAATGTGGTTGGTAAAGTTTCGTACTACTAGCCCGTCTCTATCTACTGTGTTCCAACAATATTGTTATCAAGTTTAGATATCCCTTAGACAAGCTGCTCCATACCTAGACTTGATGCATGCTACTTTTTGATGAAAGGAGTAGAATGCTTCTCTAAGATTTGTTGGTGCAATCGTGCTATAAGTATTGAACTCGACCTTGTGTTTTGATGTTTGCGAAAAGAGTTGTAGGATCGATTTTGTATCTAATATGCATATAAAATGGTGCAAGGAATTGGTGAAATTTACAGAGACAATGCAGCTAATGTTGGATATTAGCTCGATGGCTTGAGGTTTGCAAAAGATTAGAGAATATTGTGATATATTTGAGGGATTGTAGGATGAACATCAAGCACAACTCAATTGGAGGAGACGAATTACGTAGATGAAGAGTGAAGGATGACATGTAGAGCAACTAAAAGTTTAGGGCATCCAAAGGACAAGTAGCCAGAGAGGAGACAATCTTGTGGGTGAAGAGTTGTAAGGTGACCTTTTATGTGAGTTGAGAGGTGAGAGATTTTCAACCTGGAGAGGGCAATGCTCAATTTAGGTAAAGATTTAACTATTAGGATGGTCATAGTCAATGATCAAATCGACTGAATCATAAGATTCTCAACTAAGCTATCAATTCAAACCGGGAGGCAGTGAACAAAATAGTTTATTGCAGAGTTAACTGGACTGGAATTACTCAGTTGATTGATAGCATGATCCATTCAACTGGCAACATGATTCATTCAATTGACGATTCAGTTAAAAATTGGAGGTAGCCATTGATTGGACAAAGTTAAGTGACATTGGTCATATCACCTAAGGCTACAAGAAGAAAGCAATTGACCAATGATGGAAGCTAATTGACATAGGTAGAAGGGAGATTATGTTGATTGAGAAAACGGTCAAGTGATGGTGGATCTAGAGGATTTATTGGTGAAAGAATAATAGTATATAAAGTGAAGCTGAAGATATTTGAAGGCTAAAAAAGAGGACCATGAGAACTATATAAAGAGTTACATTAATGCTTACTATTCAGATGTAACTAGATCTTGTTTTGGGCTTACGAATGTTGAATTTGCTGAACCTCCCACACTGTTATTATATAAAACCTAGAATAACAAACTGAACTAAATAGACAAGCTAAAGGACTTAGAAAGTCTGCCATGGAGAGTATGAGTCATTCTATTGTTCCAACATTATTGACACCAAAATGGATGAGCCTTAAGGAATGTGCATTGGAACTAGTATAAATATTTCATACCTAGAATTATGACATGCCGCTCCATACCTAGACTTGATGCGCGCTACCTTCTTGATGATAGGAGTATAATGCTTCTCTAAGTTTTGTTGGTGCAATCATGCCTTCGATGATTGGCTTAACCTTGGATTTTTTGATGTTCGTGTAAATGGTTTAAGTTAGGATTATTTTTTATGCAAGGTTTGGTGAACATAGAAACCTGACATGGCCAATGTTGGAGATTAGCTTGATGGCTTGAGGTCTATTGGAGATCAGAAAAGAATGTTATGGGACATCTGAGATATCAAAGGATGAGGAGCATCAAGGTGCAACTGAATTGGAAGATGACATGTGAGCAACTAAGGGTTTGATTCATTGCAAGTTCGAATAACCTAATGGGAGACAATCTCGTAGGTGAAGAGGAGTTGCAAAGTAACCCCATAAGTGACTTGTAACTCGAAGAAGCTAATACTCAACTTAGGTGAAGATTCGACTATTAGGATAGTCGTAGCCAATGATGCAGCCGACTGAATTGTAAGATTTAATTGTTTAGTGGTTGAATCGACCAAGTTATTGACTCAAGCTAGGTAGCCAACAAACAAAATATTTATGTTTATAATTGAGTTGACTAGATGACATGATCTAGTTGTTTGATAGTATGATCTAGTCAACTGATGACACTAAGCCAAAAAATTATAGGTAGCCATTCGTCTGGCAAAGTTGAGTAATGATGGTCATATCATCTAAGGACTACAAGGAAATAGTCGAGCTAGTTGACTGAGGTAGATTGGAAACTATAGTGATTGAGAAAACAATCATCTAATGGTGAATCAAAAGGATTGATCGGTGAAAGAATAGTAGTATAGAAAGTGTTTCTCCACCTCTGGAAGGAAATCAAGGAGGGGTAAAGTCAATGCGCTTTTAGGAGCCACTAGCCAAAGAGTTATTGGTCATGGAACAGAAATAAGGGTTGTAAACCACGTCATATCGGAGTATTAATGTTTGCATTATTGTCTTATTTATGTTTTCTGCATTAATTCTGTAATCGACCTCGCTAGGCCTTTGGCAAGAACATACGAGTCATTTGTAGGATTAAACACTATCCCCAGTGTTATCCATCTGGCAACTTACGTCCTAACAAGTTTTTTGCATGGTAGATACCATTGGAATTTGAATCATGATTGAGGATGAATGCAAGATTCCCTTTAAAATGGAGAACGGATCACGTTAAAGGTTAGTCATACCTTTTAAAATCTTAAATGCCCAAGCACATTTAATAAATCAAGTCCTATGACCCTTTATCGGAGAAGTTCATGGTAGTCCACTTTGATCACATCCTGATATATGGCAAGGAATATAATTCTCACTTGGAACATAAACAATTCTTCATTGTAACCTTTTGAGCAAAGAACTTATATTTCAATCTAAATAATTATTTCTTTTTTGCAGACTTCCTCAAGTTTGCCATTTTTGCACAAAGCATCTCTATTGTTGCAAAATTTGGATCATTAAGGATTGATCTAAGTCGAATACCATTCATGATGCTTGAAGCTTCCATGGAATCATTACTTTTACATGCACTTTATAGAGAACTTTAGTGTGCTTATGGCTTCCATAAAAAATTGTCGCAAGAAAAAGGTTGGATTATGTCCACTTTCATAACTAGAGGATCAGTGAAAAAGAGGTTCACCCAGTTGTTTTCTTAGCCTAAAACTTAACAACACTATAACTATATTCCATCTATAATAAATGAAATATGTTATCATTGAGTCTCTGAGATATTGGTGGTAATAATTTCTCAAATGAGTTCATACTATATTTATGCTACAATGCTAAACTTGATTTGGTCAGAAAGGAAGATAAGTGCTAAAAAAGCCAGGTGGGTAAAATTCTCTAAGCTATACTTTTGTGTTAAATCACCTTCCTTGCAAAAAAAATATGCCAATCCATTCAGGAAGGTTGGGGCTGCTTGACACAAAATGAGCACAAGTGTAATGGATTTGAGGGCCTTGAGGATCAGTACCCTACTTGTCCTTGATATTTTAGGAATACAAGAAAGGGAATTGTCATAATTGGCTTCACTATGTGATTAAAGAAGATTACATTTATTAAGGTGGATACTTTTGTATTTTGTGGGACATCACTTAGGTATTTCTTAGTGTGGGAATTAGACATAGTGGTATAGTTTTAGTAATTGATAGGATCTTGTACATGCTAAACTTAAGCTTCTGAGTTGAACGTCTCTGCACATTGCTTAAGTAGACCTTAATTTGAATTTTGTTGTAGAATTGCTCAAGTCCAACTGAACCATAAAGGTTGTGGCTAGGCTTTCCATGATAACACGTGTATTACATGGAGTAAAGCCAGTGGTGCATCTTATATTGCTAAACTTCATTTTAAGAAAACTAGTAGATTGAAGTAATCATCTGCATACATAATGTCAGACAAGGATGTCAAATTTTTCATGAACATGTTTGACACCCAACTTAAATTTTTTGCATACATTTCAACTTATATTGATGTTCAATGGGTGAAAAATCAGCATCAGGACTCAATTTTGACAATTGCTGAATTCTCTTAAAACCTACCAACGTGAAGAGCTTATTTGAGTGATTCATGTTGATTCTGGAAAGAAAGCATTACTAAATGCTGTATAATATGCTGATGAATCATAGTTGTAAGAGATTATGTTCTATATGCATAAGTGCTAAATGCATCCTAAAAACTTCTTCATATGAACTTCATAGTGGCTCCATCTATCCCTTTTCATATTGTGACAAAAATTGATACTAAGCATGTCGTCAACATCCATATTAATATCAATATTGTATGTAGAAAACTTAGGTATAGGTATTGATAGGATCGGAATTGGTGAGCAAAAATTAAAAAATATTTCACAAAGTGAAAAGAAAAAAAATCAGTTATGTATAATGTAAAACTCAACTCAACTAAAAAAATAATAAAAATTGTATGCTGGGAGTTAAAAATTTAAAAATAATGTAATTAATGAATTAAAATTATACTATACATGTGAATTGATTAGTTATTGATTTATATTTGATAAATTATAATCTATAATTATAAAATTGTTATATACTTTTATAACTTAAATTCAATTAATAATTAATAAATTAAAATTCGCAATTATATATTTTAATTAAAATTAAAACCTTTTTGTTGTAAGTTGTATATTAAAACACTATATTGTAACTAGCAAATTAAAATCCATTTACTGTGAATATAAATTAATCCTACCACCTTTAGAGAATGGAGAAATATAAAAAAAAAAAACCCACCACCGCTAGCTTTATCATTTATATTATAAACAAAAATGCTTTACCATGACCTTTTGAACCTTTGTATAAGGTAGTGGAACCATGAGTAAAATCTGCCAATCCATGGTTTGTCAACCATGTTGTAGTACCATTTGAAATAAACCCACATGTGAGATATTTTTCTAGCCTATCATTATGTTTTTCCTTGTACTTTCTGAAGTTTTTTTTTTCATGCATAGATCAAACCTTACTGTTCTTTGGTTCTTGATGAGGGCTAACATGACATGTGCTATGTTTCTTGACATATTCAAGTGCACTACAACCTTATAGGCAATTATGTAAATCTCATGTTGCAAATACTCATATTTGGCCTTACTCTTGATTTCTGTTATAATATCAGGTATCTTAATTAGTTGTTAAGATGGCATCAGCTGCAATAGCAATTACGACCATCACTGGATCTGCTAATGTTCGTGCTACCTTAGGATCAAGATCTAGAGCTCTTGGTCTGAACTTGAGTTACTCAAAAAGGCCTTTATGTGCTTTCAGTAGCCTGAAGTCCGCGTCAATAATTCAAATTGATTCATCCTTTTTGGCGAAGGTGAGTAATGAATCTCTCCGGGCTTATGCCGTTCCCAAGCTCAAAGAAAAGCAGGTTTTCTCAAATCAACTTCAGCCTCAGGCTTCTTTTAAGGTGGCTGTCCTTGGGGCAGCTGGCGGGATTGGCCAACCCCTAGGGCTTCTAATTAAGATGTCTCCACTGGTCTCAGAACTGCATCTATATGATATCGCTAATGTTAAAGGTGTTGCTGCTGACCTCAACCATTGCAATACCCCCTCTCAAGTTATGGATTTTACTGGGCCATCAGAATTAGCAAATTGTTTGAAAGGTGTGGATGTCGTCGTCATCCCTGCTGGAGTTCCTAGGAAACCAGGCATGACTCGCGATGATTTATTCAATATCAATGCTGATATTGTGAAGTCACTGCTGGAGGTTGTCGCAGACAATTGCCCTGATGCCTTCATCCATATTATAAGCAACCCAGTGAACTCTAGTGTTCCAATAGCAGCAGAGGTTCTCAAGGAAAAAGGTGTCTATGATCCTAAAAAGCTTTTTGGCGTGACTACCCTTGATGTCGTAAGGGCCAACACTTTTGTTGCTCAGAAAAAGCAACTCAAGCTTATTGATGTAGATGTGCCAGTCATAGGAGGTCATGCTGGCATTACTATCTTACCGTTGCTATCAAAGACGAGGCCATTAGTGACATTTACTGATGAAGAAATTGAAAATCTCACTGAAAGAATACAAAATGCGGGAACAGAGGTTGTTGAGGCAAAAGCTGGTGCTGGATCTGCAACCTTGTCAATGGCCTATGCTGCAGCTCGATTTGTTGAATCTTCTCTTCGAGCTCTTGATGGTGATCGGGATGTTTACGAGTGCAGTTTTGTTCAGTCAGAGCTAACAGACCTGCCTTTCTTTGCTTCCAGAGTTAAGCTTGGGAAGAATGGGATAGAAGCTTTTGTATCTGCTGATCTTGATGATCTGACGGAGTATGAGGCCAACGCATTGGAAGCACTGAAACCTGAATTGAAGGCTAGCATTGAGAAGGGCGTGGCGTTTGTTCACAGGATTGCGGCAGCAGCTGCATCTGGTTGAATCAATCTCCCATGTTTTATCTCTGGCGTCTTAGTCATTACAGAATAATAGGTGGATACTTTACTTCCAGCTCTATACAATGAGGACTTTTGCTGTTAACAAGTTTATGATGTAAGAGCTAAATTGATTTCGTGGATCCTAGCACATTGTATTAAATATTGCAGGGGCATTCTCCTGCATCGACTGGTCTTTTTTGTTTTCCATTTGTCTTCTCGTTCAAATATTCAAAGGGTCATCTTGGTTGGTAGTCAAGAGGTTTGCTGTGCTGGTTTAGAGAACAGTACACTTTTCTATTTTCATTTTTGTTTCTTTGTACAAGTTTTGGGTGTCAACTAAACTGGGTCTTCAAGGTTGGAGCTTCGTGCGCTCACTGTGTACGTACGTACAAGCGGCAGCTGTGGCCTTCATCTTCCCCGGACTAGCTATTCATACTCCGTGTAGCTTGCCCTTGTTTTGTTGCTTTGTTCATGAATACTTATAAATGTCTAGCCTTGTTTTACAGAAGCAATAGTTGTTTACCTCATTCCCCGTATTGCATTGCATTGCAATGCAATGCATCGCATCATGACACTTTAATATTTACAACATTCAAATTTGTAGACATTCTGGTTATTATGCGGAGATGGTGAAACAAGCTTGATTATGTGTTTAATGAATCTATCACGAATGACATGGAGATTCTTGTAATTGATAGGCTTTACCTTCTAGAAAAGTTGTACCTACAAAATTTATTAACAACACATTATTAATTTAATGATGGATATGCACTATATTTGAAGTTTTTTAAAAGTTATATTAAATTTGAAATGAGTGGTAAACGTTATATCAAATTAATTAAAATATGGTGGAAGAAATATGAAGTCATTAACCTTTCATTGTCTTAATGATCGTTGAGTGAAATGTCAGATATGGCCTATCACTCAACTTCCCCCATTTCAGTAGTAGAAAACAAATTCAATTTGGGCACAAAAACAATCCTTTGGAAAATGACTTGCAATTTAATGTTAAGCTGTGGTAGATGGTGATGAGTGAAGACTTTCTGAAGATTCTTCTTCTTTAGCACTTGAATGATCCATTGGAAAATGATTCTCCAATTCATGAATATAATAAATAAAAAATAGATTTTTGATTTTTTTTCCAATTTGGATCATAAATACAATAAACTATAATAATTATTCTTATATTTTATTAATGAAAATATCATAAAAATTAAAAAGATATATTTCTTATTAAAAAAAATCCTAATAAACTTTCTAGAACTCTTCTAAAATAAATAAATAATCTATAAACTTTGATCTAATTTGAACAATAAGCTTTGATCTAATATGAACAATAAACCTATTTTATTATTATTTTATTATTTTTTTTACTAGCACTAGGATATCTGAACCTTCGGCCCGACTAATCTCTAAGATGGTTAGCCCAATCCCACAGTTCTATGGGAATGCTCCTTTAACAGTTGAGCACTAACTACCATGGTACACTAGAGAAGTGCTCGTAACTTTAACGGTTTAGTTCAGATTTCACTGTCGTGTCATCCTTAAAAATTTGTTCAATACCAAAGTCTTACTTCATCTGTGGTATAAACTCCTATATAAAGGGCCACCCATATATATATATATATTTTAAAATTCATTTTCAAACGTTTTAGCAGAAAATCAAGCTATGTTTTTTATGAAATGCCTTTTCACTGTACCACATTCCTGGGGCTGATTGACCTATTTTAATTGCTATATCAGTGTAAAGCACCTATTTTAATTGATTTAATTTACTCTATTATAATATAATTTTAGCTATTCCTAAAATAAAAAAATAATTTATTTCTTGGATATGTATTTTATAAGAATGCGCATTTTACTAGAATATCTACCTAACTTATTAGTAAAAAAAAAAGTGATTGATTGAAAGAGAGTAGGATGCTTAAATTTTAATCCATGAGTTTACTTAAGTGGGAGATAAGAATCCTAGAAAAGAAGAAAATAAAAAATAAAATTATATCATTTCTATATGCACATATATATCAGTTATGTACTACTATTTCTTCTTCACTGTTTCTGCCACCTAAATGTCCGTTCAACCTTTATTTTTGTCAGGGAGAATGATCTAAAAAAATGCATTGTTGCTACTGTGATCTTGTCAACTTAGATAGTTTAATGAAACGGTTGATAGATTTGACATCTTATTAAATGGTTTTTTAATAATCCAAATATCCAACTGTTGCAATTCAACTCATCTTTAAGATAATCGATCCAATCTTATAAAAAAAAAGTAATTAGTTATCGGGATAGATGAATTTAAACAGATGATCATGCATTATGAATGGCTTGAGCACCACAAACATTTAATATGTCAAACAGGAGAATTAAATTCTTACTGGATATCC
>JBAMHZ010000103.1:4418952-4430692 GCA_037177395.1 Alpinia galanga | reverse complement strand
AAAGCTCCAACCCTATTGTGTCGGTATAAGTAGTGTAAATCTTATTTGCTTTTGTACTTAATTATTAAAGGGAAGGTAGAATGTTACTTTTTCCTTACATTTGTAAAAGTGAATAACCTATGAAATCGAAAGGTTTCGATTCAGAGGCATTTAGTGATTTGCCCATCGAAGTAACCCCAAAAGGGTTATAGGCCTTAGAGTAGCAATTCGACGAGAATTATGAACCAAGTAAAATAGTATATCTTATTTAATTTCCGCTATGCAAACTTTAATTATAAAACTTTAAGTTTTCAAAAGTTAAAAAGAAAATTTTAATACATCAAGATTCACCCCCCCCCCTCTTGATCGTAACGATCCAATAGTGGATTCATCATTAATGCTTGTGTAGGGCTCTCCTTTTGGATGAGATGGATGGCATGTCTTTGTTGTTTCTAGAGGTAAAGACCTCTTCTAATTCTAGGGTCATGGGTCTTTCCAATTATTCACTCTAAAAAATGAGATGGATAATTCTTTGAACTCCACTTCAAGTTTTAAGCTCATCTCTACATCTGAAATTGCTTGCTCTTGAGGCAATGATCTTTTTTTTTTCCTTTACTTCTTTCTCTAAAATGTGGAATCATCACATTAGTGGCCCCATATGACTATTCCTAATCTGTGAAAGGGGTACATCAGATCCTCAATTGACAAGTGCAAAGGTGAAGTCCAAGGCAATGAACTCCTCAAGAATCGAATATTTCTCTATTTGTACTAATAGGGGTTCTTCATGAAGCTTTATTAGTTTTATTCAAAGTTCATGTGCATTCCAAAACTCACCTATATTGCACAAAATATCACTAGTCAAGATGTTTGCTAACAATTTCATTACCTTGCTATTCACCTTGGATCTTTGGTCCACTTTTCTTTTTTAAAGACTTTACGCTTCTTATCCTTAAGGGCTTCAAAACTCTAACTCAATGCAAATCAATCCTCAATATTAACCAAATGTCTGGCAAACGATGAAAGTCTAGATAGGTCAATAAGAACTAGATGTTCAGTAGTTGTTAGGAAGTCCAAATAAGTTAATGAGGGCTGTAAACTTGGTGTGAAGTTTAAACAGGTTAATGAAGAACAAATATTTAGTAGTCAAAGTCTTAACAGATTAATGATAACTAAATGTTAGACAATGGAAGTTTGAAAAGCATAGAGACTTATTGGCATAATGCGGTCCTAAAGATAATGAGTCTTTTGGCATCGAAAATTCTAGTAGGTTGAGATCAACTAGATACTAAACAGATAAGTCTAAAGATATGGAGTCTTTGGCCATAACACGAATTCAACCTTAGGCTAGAATCATAGTAGCAATCAATTGATCAAGTGAAAGTAGTTGACTAATGCACCCAATACTACAAAGTTGTGGTATTATTGAATTCAAGGTAATGGTAGTCGACTAATGAATCTAAAAGAATTAAATTGTGGTTTAGACATATTCATAGTTTGAGAAATTGACCGATGCAATTTAGTAGTCGACCGATGAGTAATTAATTGAAGAGTCAACTTAGGCAAAAACAAAAACAAAATATTTCTATTTGATTCTAATTGAGTACCAATCGATTAGGGTAGTCAATTAATGAAGAGCAGTCAACTAGGTTGATAATACTAGTCAACTAATATTAAGATGAGAAACCAAAAAAGTAATTAAGTTGCAGCTGAGCGTGCAAATTTTAGTACATTAAAATAGAGCAATTGATAAGAGGTGTTTGAGTAGTCAACTAGGTAATGTCTTTAAGACTAGTGTAGAGACTTATAAAAGCTAATTTTTGTGGGGGCTTTTAAGAGAAGGATTTTAGCTAGTTTTTAGGATGAATGTTGTTGCAATTCAAAGTCATCCTTGAGCTAAGAAAAGAAAATAACAAGCAACTAAAAAAAAGAGTTTCATTTGTGTAATAATTCATTTCTTGTATTTCATTTGTATTTGTTTGCATTATTTTATTATTTACAACATGTGTTTTTAGGGATTCCTCTACCTTTAAAAAATATATGAGAAAGAGAAAAATAATAGTGATTATGAAGAGTGATCCACTTTATGGATCATAAGCCATAGAGTAGAAATTGAAAATTTTGAAACATGGTATATTAGTTTTCCTTTTTAGATTCTTGTGTGTTTTTTTTTTTTTTTTGCTACATAATCAACTCTTATATATGAGAACATGAAAGCAAATCCATGAGCATCTATTCACCCTGTAAACATATCTTAAGATCCTATAATTTTCAATTGCCTACCCCAATAGATTACAAAATAGTCTAGTTGATTTCATTTGATGCCTAAGTCAAGTGTTAATCATTAGTCAACTTATACTAGCACCAATCAATTATCCAAATCACAAATCCATCCAAACCTTTATTCTTACTTTTACAACATACATCATCCATATTGTGTTTAATAGTAGATTGTATTCTTGAATAAATATTCTATTTGATAGTAGATATAACACTGATTGCATACTTGAAGTCCCAAAAATATCACAAGTCTTACTTACTTTTCCTTCTATGACATATGCTTGTCTCTCTTTGAAGTCTTTTTCTTTGGTCTTGTCTTTTTATTCTCCTATTGGATCCTTAAGAGTTTGTTTGAAGAGGAAAAAAAATATGATTGATAAAACATCTTTACATGTGAAAAAGTATTATGGATTAATTTAAAAAAGTAAAATATGTCTCTAATGTAGTATTAAAATTCATGAAAATCAAGGTCATGTTTTCTATATTAGAAATAACAATAACAACTAAATTTTTATCCCATTAAATAAGATTAACTATATAGATCATTCTATATCATTGGATTTAGTTTTCTAATATATCATCATCCATATTTAAATAAATTTTATGATATTTTATTATTGCTAACTAAATTTTTCTCTCTCTTTATTTCTCAATTAATATGTGTATTTATCAAGATCTCACATCGCCTAACTATTATATTTATTGGTCGTCTAAGTATAGCTCATACTATCTAAAACATATCTCTCGGAGTTTTTCATTGTAGTCATACCTTGACTTTCTTTCTAATGTTCATATTTTTTATCCCGTCCATTTTTGTATGTCTATACTTCCACTTTAATATCCTTATCTATGTGATTTCTATCTTTTGCTCGTGTGCTCACTTCATATCTAATATTCAACTCTATATAACATAGTCAATATAATTGTCATTTTATATAAGTTCCCTTTAAACTTTAGAGTTATTTTACGATGACAAAGAACATCTGAGGTCTTTTTCCATTTCAACTATTTTACTTATATCTCATATAAAATATCTCTATCAATCTCTCTATTATTTTGTAAAAATAATCTTAAATACTTAAAACTTTCAATTATAAGTAACTCATTATCTCATATTTTAACAAATGTCTTACTATGTCTATCATTATTAAACTTAAATTATGTATATTTTATTTTTACTCTACTAAACCTATAAATTTTAACTTCTAGTATCTCACGTCAAGATTTGAACTTAGTATTTACTCTTTCACGAGTCTTTACTATTGTCATTATATCATTGTATATATCCTTAAATGTCTCAATATACAATATCATTAATATTTTTTCTTAAAATTCTCTATATAATTTTTCTGAGATTGAATTATATTTTTTCTAGATTAATGAATATTATGTGTAAGTTTTTTTTTTTTACTTTTCAATCAATTGTGTAATAAGATATATAATTTCTATCGTCAACCTTTCAAGTGTGAATTCAAATTGATTTTATTTTTTTTATTTCTTTACATTTCATTAGTACCTTATTAGATTCATTTTTAATGCATTTTATTTGAATATATTATCTTATTTTCTTCTCTCACTTTAGCTATTCTAGAGATATCTCTTTCACTACTTTATTTATTTTTCATTTTTACAAGTGAATAAATTATAGACTATTTTTTTTTTCTCTTGTACTCCTTTATTTCACCACCATTTTTTTTTTATATTTGGTAATGCCTATCCTTTTATGTACAATAACAATAATATCACATTAATTTCAATAATTTCAACGTTACCCTAAAAATATTACTAGAGGAAGTATAAAAGTCTTAACTTAAACTTAAACAAGAAATTATAATTTATGAGTTATTTAAATTGATATCTATTATATGATAATTAATTATATAAAATAGGTAAAAGTTCATTTTATTTTGTATTTATATTATGATTAACTATATATTTATAATATATAAATAATCCTTTTTATATTATATCCTATGTATAATATTATAATAGTTGTATATATATATATATATATATATATGTTATCCGGGAGGTTGAGTGAATTATTAGAAAAAAATAAATTTTTTCCTCCCATTTTAGACAGATGAATTTTGGTGAACTTTGGGAGGCATTCTTGAATCTAAGAACTCCATTATGTCAACTCAACAAAAAATAGGATCATATCAGTAACAGCCACAACAAACAATTTTAAAACAAATTGCAACTCTAGCAAGTCAACGTACACCTTAACATTGTAAACTGTAACTAAAGATATGCCTTTTATAGTAGCGTTTCTTCCCATCCAATTCCAAATCAACGGCCTTTATCAGATATGCACAGGATAAATGCTCTTTTTCAAATCTCTCGAAAACAAAACTAAAACCCTTGTAAAAAGAATATGTGATGTTCAACAGCTTATTTCTATTATTCTTCTATGGATACTGAAAACCATATATCAGATAAGACGAGGCTTTAGACAAAAAATCTGCACTCCCACTGGACATTTTTTGCAGTAAAATATAATCACCTTTCTTCATTAGTGTCTGCTCATGATTAGGTTGCTCAAAGTTGAATTCCCTTTGCATACCATAGTTTTTTCTGGCATATCAACAGCTTCTCTTTCGCTGTGTTGTATTCAGTGTCATGTTTTTCACAATCCCATCGCGTCCCTTTGGCAATAGTTGAGACAACATCTACAAAGTAGGTTGATTCGTGGATTATAATGTATCCATTTGGACGCAGAATACGATCCATCTCAAGGATCACATATTTCACCTCACACCTGATAAGAAAACAGAAGCCGCTTATTGTCAATTTGCAATGCACAATTTGCAATTAGTCTTAAGGTGAGCATGGAATTCCGATAGCACTTTGAGTTATTCAAGTACTATTCAAACAATTATAGTAACATACACATGAAAGTTAGTTAAATTTTACTAAACAGTACTGGACCAGTTTATGCTCTTAGTCATATAAGATGAACAAATAAATAATGTTACTAGTGGAAACATTCAACAATTGATTAAGTTTATCATTCACGCTAGTGAACTGAAATGAGCTCGCTTAATAACGAATGATTGGTAGTTGACTTGATAGTGTGTTAGGTGAAGAAGGATATCCAACAGATCTCCACTAATAATCTTTGGCATGAAAAAAAGGAAAAAAAGGTGTGACATCTGACAAAAATATAAATGTTCCAATGCAGATAGTTGAGAAGGCAACAAAATAGACTTTTCCTGGTAGTTTGAAGAGAAAGATGACAAGAAAGGTTCAAATCTTTGTATACGTTACAACATCTAGGAACAGGTAGCAGTGGAGAATTCTGAAATACCGCATTCTTAGTTTTAGCTTAAATATGTACCTTCGAAGCCAAAGATTAGATCATATATGTACCTCCCAAGGTACTGTCAGTCATCAAACAAAATAGATACTGCTTCTCAAAAAAATAAAATAATAGTAATAATAATATAATAACAAAATTATAAAAATATATTCGAAGGTCATCAGTTCCACAGGGAATACTTCGGTACCACTGTTTGAAATTCAGACAATTAGAAGTTATCAACCAAAGGAAGAAAAGGAGGTGAAAAAAGTAAGATTCAAATGATTTTTACCGGTGACTTTCAACACTAAATAGCCCATCTAAGTGAAGGAGGTCATATGTTCGAGGATATGTTGAAAATGACTCACACCTGCATGAAAAGAGTTTCATCATTAAACTAAACTACTTTCTGGGGTATGTTTTAAGTGTTATATATGATATTAGTCATGGATTTACCAGTCATGATAGGTTCCAATTAGTCCTCTGTCATATACAACACTGAGGGAATTTGGACCATAAGAGGAGACGACATTCATTACCCATATAGGATCATCAATGAGTGCTGCTGCAAAGCTTCCATACAATGTATTCATATCCATAACATTTCGGATTTTGTCAGTTCCCAGGGGAGAAAGCAATGTCTTGTAGTGTTTTACCCTGGTCTTCCACATGCTTTCATCATGTTTGAATCCCTCAGAATTCCCTCCTGGTACCATACCAATGCGTTCTGGAACTGTATGCAGCCTTTGGGGCCACCTTGGCATAGATTTTACAGCCAATTTCTTGAACTTTTGATTTGGAGCATTCAAGCAAGTTCGGAGTGGAATGTACCATGCTGAATCTGGGTCCATGCTGTCATCGCACTTAGGTGGATAAGCAGATGCACTAAATTCATCATAGCAACTGCTGTCTGCAGATTTCTGCCACACTGCAATGTCATTTTTTATGTTGTAGAATTTCAAGCACATGCTCATTAACAGTTTCTTTAACCTATCAAAGTTCATTTTCTGCTCTTCTGCAGTCGTATTCCATCCATGCCACCTATTTTCATAGTTTACAGGTGGCCCAGAGAGAACCCAGAAGCCACCAGGTCGAAGTATTCTGTGTATCTCTAATAGATAAATTCCATCTGAAAAATGATCAAAAAAAATTATTATCGTCCATCTACATATGAAGAACGTCCAAATGGATTACACAGCTATATGCTATAACAATGATGTGTCTAGAGAAGCAGCAATTTCGAAACAGCTGTATTGAGAGCATGTATGGAGTACATGCTAAAAAAATACAAAGGAATATACCCTATAAAAGACACCCAATTTTTGGACAATAACATAAGCACTAAAAAAAATACTGGTGAAACTAGAGGCATGGAAGAAATAGCAAGTCCACCTTAACATACATGTTAAGAAGATTGTATTGTTAAGAATCAAACATAAGTATAGGTTTAAGGACAAAGTAAGATTTTGCCGTTTGCCCTTTTAGATCATTTTAGTAAATAAAATCATAACCTACTACCAAAACATGTGTCGTAGTACTTTGCATAACTGTATAAAGTCCTCCTTTAGAATAAACAGTATTAGTGGAAGTAGGGTACCTAAAAATCTACCAGACAATAAAATAAAATTTATTTTGCCTTTTGATTTAGTTCTGGTTGATATGTGCAAAGCCAGAAAATTACCAAATTCTGTCCATGGAATAAGACATCTGGAACAATGTGCAATATCAAATGAATTGGATGGGAATGGAAGGCGCTGAGTCGAAATGATGCCTACAATGGCTGGAATCCCACGTTCAAGAGCAAACTGTACTTGAGCCTCATGATTATCTCTTGGTGCCAAAGAAACAGTTAATATTCCACGGTCTAACAAATCACCTCCCCAGCTTGCAACCTATTCAGTGAAAATGAGCAACACAGATTAGTTGAGCATAAATGCAATGCTATGGTGGAAAGATTCAGTAAACATGCATAATATATAATACTGTTGTGATGGATTTAATTAACTTTTTTATGTCTGATATTGGTTGCTTTATATTGTCTGACCACACCATGACAAGATCAAATCTAGATCAAGCAATGTTGGATACATATTGAAAATTATGATTCGCTTATTCTCATGCCCTTACTCGTCCAAGCACCTTTGCCTAGTTAGGGGAAAAATCATAAAGATTTTTGGAAGGTAAACTTATACTCAGACTACCAAGATACTAGTGGCGGATCTACACATGGACTTGGGGGGGGGGGGTGACCCTCGCAAGTCCATGTGATTACTCTTTAAAAAAAAATTACCTTTAATAGTAATTATATTTATTTTTAATAACGTGATTACTATATAAAAAATTTTATTCTCTCTCCTTCCTTTTACATTCTCTTTCCCCTTTCTTCTCAATCAAATTTTCAACGATTAAATTCACTCTAAAAGCCTTGCACCGTCGATTGTGTTGTACCGTTGTCGATCGCCTAAATTCAAAATTGATTACATTTGAAAAGCCTCTGATGACGCGATCTAAAATTTTTATTAGTAGTTTGGTACCAAAATTTCAAAATAATATTGTGACTTTGAGACGAGCCATCGACTCTTGTTTCACGTCGGAACTGTATGTAAATTTGTTCGCCATTGTCGACCACTGTGCAACTTGAGAAGCTAGGACGATATTTACTCTTTCGATTTCCACTACTACTACCGGAAGATCATTTTTTACGATGAATATCACGAAAACAAGGCTTCGGAGCAAAATGGAAGATGTTTTTCTCTCAGATGCGTTAATGATATATATTGGGAGAGAAATTGCTAGAAATATCAATGTAAAAATTATCATTGAAGACTTTGAAAATTTAAAAGAACGTTCAATTCCTTTTAGTTAGAGAATTGTATTTGATACTTAATTGAATATATTTTTTAAGGAATTTTTAATTTTTCTTTTTGGTAATATACTAATATTAATTTTGTGTATTCTTGTTTTAATTATTATGTTTTTGTTATTGAAAATTATATACAATGTATAATAATTATTTTTGTCACTTGTTATACTTATTATACGACCCCTCCAAATCTAAAATCCTGGATCCGCCATAACCATCAACATCTACATGGATGCTAGCCAATGGCATAGTTCTTATTTGAGCTAAACTAATAAGAAATGAGAATGGTTGTTTGACTAACATATTAAAGGTATGGTTAGTTTAGAGGGATTTCTTGTTCCTATAAAAGAAAGAATGTGGGAAAGATGATGGTCCCATCGCTGTCTTATAACCAATTGGGGTAGACATAAGTTACTGGGCAGTATCACTAATAAAAACAGTTCAATTTGATTGTTCAGCACTCACCCCACACCCAGTATCAATAGCAGTTCGGATAGTCCCATTTTTCATTTCTGGAATAAGATCTTGCATCAAGTCAACATACGCACCAACTCCATTAGGAAACATAGTACCTCCACCTGGAAAAATGAACTTTTCTCCATCTTTCCTGAGCCAGTGTTGATTTGATTTCTCATTGTTGATCCAATCATAAGGCACATTTCTGGACCATACACAAAAGAGTGAACATGAGGATTACCTGTATACCTAGTCATGACTAAGTGGAAAATCTGTAGAAACTTATGATTACATGGCAAAGCATCAGGACAATGTAAAGAAAGAATACCTATACCAACATTGATCTCTGCTCTTTGGCCATCGCATTGACACTTTATACCCAAGAGGAGGAGGCACTAAGCATTCTTTCCTCTCAGCCATTGGTGGGCAATGGCGCTCCATGAAACTAAGCCTGTAATTACCATACTTTCTCCATCTCTACATGAAAAGAAAAAACTTGTCATTATCAAGATAATATCTAACAGGAGCCACATATCAAATGCTTGGACGCCACATTATTAAACTATTGAAATTCTCATATTTATTATTCTCTGAATTTATGGAACTTGTAACTTGAAATAGTATGTAAAACACTGTATGACAAAACAATATAGCTACATGATCCTGAATCAAGCCTTAATCAAGATTCAAGAAAGGTAAATTGTAAGATAGAGCTAGCAGAAAATCAAGGTTTATGATTAGGAAGAATATTTTGACAAATGAAAATCCAATAAAACAAAGAAGCAAGAAACTAAGAGAACCTAAAAAAGAGAAGACTGATTGATCCATTATGTGGCAAGAAATGCAATACTTTTACATTTGACAACTTCTAAAACATCAATAAATGAGTTGGAATATGCATACTGACACCTCTGGTTTATTAGGTCCCACTAACTCAGATTTCATTGCATCAATTGTAGTGATCAGAGGTTGAATATACCTTGGGGTCTGTGCATGGTGTGTAATCTTGATAGTCACCACCACACTCAGGGAACTCAACTGAGTCAATTTGAAGAGAAGTGGCAGCAGATTTATTGCTCAATTGAATAGCTGGTGCAACGTCCATGTTAAAGTATCTGTTCTTTTCAGAGCAATAGATGCCGCCTAGATAGAAAGAAAACCCACATAGGACAATGAGCATTAAAGTAGCTGGAACAATTCTAGAGCTTCTATCAACATATGCTTCTGATCTAGGGTCTTTATTCTTCATTATTCCTTTTGTATTCTCAAAAATGAAAGCCTGAAAGAAAACAAGCAAACATCAGAAGAATGTAAAGGATAGTAACCCCGTCATTTTAAAAAAAATGAAGAAGACAATAAAATTGTTAGAGGCAATAAATGAATACAGTACATTACCATTTTGACATATTATAAATAAATAAATAACTGATCATTTAAAAAATATATGAGTAAACTTTGGAAAATCCTTAACTACAAATTCTGGAAATGTTTATGGCACAAATACAGTTTCAGAAATCATTCACAATCCAAAGGCAATCAAGTCAGAGGCAATTTGTAGTTCAACGGAGGCTTGAATATCAATGTGTATACTTGGTCGCACCTCACTTCAAAAATAAAAAGGATGTCAAACTCATTTCCCATCATAAAGTGCAGACAATTATAGCGTGATTAAATTGATTGCCTTGAGCTAACCATCTCAAAAGTTTGAATTTAAGATAGACCGAGATGCCTTAACAGATCAGCAGAAAATACAATTTCACAGATAATCATACCATTCTATTGTTACAACAAAAAAAAAATCAGTAACAAATTTCGTACTGTAACGTCATTGAAAGTCACGGGTAATTGACTAAAATAGAAAAAAAATGACCACCTTCTGATAGATCTAATGCCATTCTGCACAAACTCATAAACAGATCCAAGTTATAACAATTTGTTTTCAACTGAAGGAGATTACTCAACTAATCACTGAATCCTCATTAAGATCAATAGAATAGCCAAACTAAGACGATGGAGTACAGCAAACTAGATGGAGATAGGTAACTAAACGCCATCCTACAGAGATGGAGTAGCAGAGATTGCAGTAAAAGGACATCCTGCTGGAAACAGACTTCAGCCCCAATTCCATATTACAACCCACGGTCACCGGCAGAAATGTAACAGGCGAAGAAACCGGAAACTATTCGTTCCCAGATCGAATAGTTGGAGTAGAAGAAATGAGCAAGAGCAAACAGTAGTGAGAAGCTCATCGTAGCAGGGATCTCACATTCTTCATCTGGTAGAAGCCAAGCGTCACCCAGTGGAATGGATAGCTAAAGGAGAGCCCGTTTTGATACATACTACAACAGAGAAAGTAAATGACATGAAAACGGAGCCAGATCTGGATAAACCGCACCTTCGATGGATCGATCTCGTCGCCTCAACCGAAGTCCTCGACTCCCCCAGCTGCTGCTGTGAGAAGGTCGAGCTAGAGGAGAGGAGGGCGGAGGTGATTGCGTTCAGCGGAGAGAGACAATCCACTGCACTCAAAGAATAAACACACTTGTTAGTGGATTGTATCTTTCGTTTCAGTCGTTGGCCTTTATAGAGAAAGCACTTACCGATGGAGAGAGGGAAGGAGATACATTAAGTGCCAATTTCACTAGAAGCTAATAATTTCAGTATCTTGTATTTCATACTCTCTCTCTTTTTTTTTTCAAATATTGAATTCTGGGTATTTTTCAAGCTTATGGAAGGAATATTTAGGGGATTTTTTCTGAATACGCACGCCGACAAAACTTATTACGAAAATAAATTTTACAAAAATTTATTCCCAAACTAGGTGAGATAAGCCGGATCTGATTTTTTTTTAATTTTTTTAAATT
>JBAMHZ010000103.1:4329579-4345016 GCA_037177395.1 Alpinia galanga | reverse complement strand
TTTTATTTATTTTAATATTAAAATTAAATTTTTTACTTTTAATTTATGTATTTTATATTTATAAATTATCGAAACAGGATCGATACACACGATACGGTACCGAAACTGTATCGTTCCGATCGCGGACCGAAATCTCGGCTCGGGTCGAAATTTTAAACCTTGACATTATTAGTTAAATCCTTCTGAATTAATCTCAATATGCTTCAATATGTAGTTTGTTGTTTGATGGCATGATATGATATTGCCTCAACATAAGTGACATAGTAGATATTACCCTTGTCAACCAATACTAGGAGTTGCAGTGTATTTTAATATTAAATTTGAGTTATGTCGGGCAACCTACTAAAGAATTTTATGCTATTATAATTTGAAATGGATATTTTTGTTTTCTTACTATTGATATTTGATTCTTTCAGTTAATTAATTGTAGTAACAAAATGAACTATTAATATTATTTATAATATTTAACATAATATATTTTTTGAATTCCAAGCACTTTTTCAGCATCTATTTACAAATTTGGGTAATTTTAGCCTTTTCGGAAAATAAAATTAAATATAGTTTGTGTAACATTTTTTCTATTCATCTTTTTAAATATATATATTTATTTGATTTATATTGTATTTTATGCATAATATATCCTTAACATGACAATTTTGTCAAATGTGAACAAAACTTTCAACCCTCTAGGCAAACCAAAGACTCTAATTTAACATAAGTTTATGGGATGACATTATTTGCTTCATAAAGCCATTCAATTTGTCCATTTGTAATTCATGTATTATTAATGGCATCTTGCTCATATTTAAGACATTAAATATTGAAATAAATGTTTTTTTTTCTTTCATGAATACCATTTTAAAATTTTATGGCATAGGAATCTTCTACTTTGAAAAGATTCATGTTCTAAAGTGTTGAGTTGTGCTGATCGGCACAAGTGGCATAGAATTTATGATTTTGCTTGTCAATTGACACTTAAAATACTCGACACCAACATCGACATAAGTTATAGAAATAGAGGGAGATAGGAGAGATAAGTGAGGACAGAAAAATAAGTTATTAGAAAGAGGAGTTAAAGGAGCATAGACTCGTTGAGAGTAAACATGTACAACAACTTTGGACGACAAGTGTGATAGTTGCTTTAGGTGACGAGTGTAACAACCATTGTCGACAATCATAGGCGATGGGTAGGCAAAGGGATGCATGAGGAATCAATTAGAAGAATGAGAGAATAAAGAAATTAAATAATTTCTAACCTTATAAAATATAATTAACCTATCTTATATATAAACTTGGTTTTGTTTAAATAGGCCAAAATAGTTCAAATTCGCTCCAATTTCAACCTTCTTTACTCTAATCATTATATCTATTTGATTTACTCAATTTAACCCAAAACTAACTTCCACTCGACTCTAAAATCTAAAATATTAGTTTGATCCTACTTGATTCCAATCATTATATCTACTTAATGTACTCAATTTAACCAAAACTAACTTTCAATCGACTCTAAAATTGAAAATATTACTTGATAGCTTAATTAGTTACCTAAAAGGTTAAAAACAAGTTAAAATGCAAAAATTTAAATAGAATGAAATTTAGTTTTAAGATTTTTTTATGTGTTCTAACTTTTATGACATAAGAAGAAATAGAGACATTATGCGAACAAGTGATAGAAACCTATACTTTAGTATGATCACGTCATGCTTTTTTCCTCCTTTGTGTAGTTTTTCAGCTTTAGTTTGAGTGTTAAGATTTAACACAACACTTTGTCTTAATGAAAATTTATTTAATTAACAATATTTTTAATTCATTTAAGATTCATTGTGATTACAATAAGTATGTGTCAATTTTTTTAAATAAAACCCTATTTTCAAAATTGAATATGATTATCGTTATTTTTTTTTAATTTATACTTATTAAATTAAATAAGTTTAATTACAAAACTTAGGATGTAGTTCAAACTTAAAATATAATATTTTATATTCCAAAATTTAAAATTTTTTGATTTTGTTTATTTTTTATCCACTTTAATAATTGTAGTTATGTCAAATAAATCTAAATTAAAATTAAACAATGCAATTTTAATTTATTTTATTGCTTCTAAGAGTGCTTTTAGTTAGATTTTGTCAAACAAAATATAAAAAACAAAGTAATATTTAATGTTCAAAATTGTTATCAAATATTCAAAAGCAAATTTTAAAAACAATTATCTAAAATGTTCATTTTAAACAAAATTACATCAACTGTTCATAGCATTTTGAGCATTCAAATTTTAATGCACAAATCTTACAAAATTTGAAACCAAAGTATGTAGAGGTTTATAGAGGACGAGAAAGTTTTCAATGTTCTCATAACTTATTCTAGCATTTTAGATTTAAAATTTCAAGCTGAGCTAGAGTTTTGGTTTGTGATCGGAACGATAGGAATTATCGTGTTATATTGATAAGGATTTTATACTTTTTTAAATATAAAATATAGTATAAGATTAAGGATTATACGATATTATATTATAAGATTAAGAATAATTTGGTTCAATATTTAATTTAAAAATAATAGTATATTTTATAAGATTAAGAATTATATTATATTTATCTTTTTTGTATTTCTATGGAAAAAAAATTCTTAGTCAAAGAAGAAAAGATTCATGTGAATCAGAGGAAACAAAAAGGAACATTAAAAAATTAATGAATGAAAGGGGAAACTAACCAATAAGGAAGAAAAAAAGAAAAAAAAAGGAAAAGGGGGAAAAGAAGTTAGTAGAAGAGAAAATAAAAATGAAAGGAGAAAGTAATCAATGGGAATGAAAGAAAAAAAATAAATAAAGGAAAAGGAGAAAGAAATTAGTTGGAAAGGAAAGAAAAATAAAGAAATAAGGAAAAAGGGGAAATAAATTATTTGGAAAGGAAAGAAATTAGTAGGAAATAAAATAAAGGGAATGTGATTAGAACGAATTAAAAAATAGGGAAAGATGCGAAGGAAAATGTGATCGTGGGGTCGCAGCAGCCTCGCGGAGGCGTGGCCACTACGAGAGGCCTTGTGGCCTTATCTGTTTGTTGTGAGCTTGTGGAGGTCTTGCGACCTCCTTTGGTCGCCGCGAGGCCACCATGATCTTGTGGAGGCCTGACTTGGCCGCACACTGTTGGAGTTTTAACAAGAAGAACCACGAATCATTACTGTCTAACGCTCCTTTATCGTCAGTAAACTCTTCTCCACTTTGATTTTTATTGGCTCTATGCCAAATTCACTTCCGTGCTAGTTAGCAGACGGAATGACAAATTTTGCCAGTGTCTACTTACAAGGCATGAAACTTTGAACACTGGTTCTACTTGCAAAAATTGAATGGAATAAGTATACAATTTACAAGTAACTAAAAAGGTAAAAGTTAAAATATAAATAGTTGCAAGCATTTTTAATTTTAAAGATTGAGGTGATCAAATTAAACAATAGACTTAATTAAAAATTATAACTTATACTAAGTAAAATTAATTATTAATTAAATAACTATCAAAATTGTGTGAGAATTTGTTATCATATGATATTGAAATCGTATTGTTTTGTTCAAAGAATGAAATAATTTAAACCTATCTAGTTTAGAAACAAGCCATTAGGTACCATTTACTTGTTGAATTTTTTATTATCTCCATTTTTTCTCTTGATGTCACAGCTAATATTTGCTGTGACATCAAGAGAAAAAAATTGAGCTTCGTGCAATGTAAAGTAAGGTTGTATACAATAGATTAAATATGATTTGACTCTTTCCCGAGATCCTGCATTGATAGGAGCTTCATATATTGAGCTGCCCTTTATATCACACTTAATACTTATTTCGGGATAATAGTTTAGTTTGTGCAGTTTCTAGTAATGCAATAAACCAACAAAATCACCTCATTCTTTTTTCTTTCTGTTGTAGAATAAGAGGATATAAAATATGCAGACAATGTTACCTAGAATCACTTCTATGCTAATTCTTCTTTGGGCAAATTTTGATCCTTTTTTTTTCATTTATTTGTAACCCTTTGTCTTATATATACTTTTCAGTTTTTACTAGAAGAAATTGCAGCTGGGTAGAGAGAAATGTGTTGTTGTTTTACACAGATACAATCTGACAAAAATGTTTGAATTTAACATGCATTTTACTAGGAGCAAACCTAACTTCTGTGTTATCTTATCAGCAACTAATTGGAGTTTTGCTAGATGCTCTTTTAACCCTGTTCTTGAAGGTTGCTAAGTTGATGTTTTTTTTTTCTTGTTAGGTCCAAATGGAAGTGGGAAAAGTTCTCTCTTCCGGGTTCTTGGAGGTCTCTGGCCGCTTGTATCTGGTTATATTGTAAAACCAGGGATTGGTGCAGATCTTAACAAGGAGATTTTCTATGTCCCACAACGACCATATACAGCTGTGGGAACACTTCGTGACCAATTAATCTATCCTTTGACAGCAGATCAGGAGACTGAACCACTCACTCATGAGGGAATGGTCGAATTATTAAGAAATGTAAGGTTATGCTATTTCTTTGATATTTGGTTTTCTCTTCAACATTCTTTCAGTATTTATGGATTAAGATGTCTCTGTTCACAAGCACTTGGATTCTTAGCTGTTAAAGGTAAAATCAAGAAGTTTTCTTTTGGCAGGTTGATCTAGAGTATTTATTGGATCGTTATCCCCTGGAAAAGGAAATTAACTGGGGAGATGAACTTTCTCTTGGTGAACAACAGAGACTTGGAATGGCTAGGTTATTCTATCATAGGCCCAAATTTGCTATTCTTGATGAGTGTACGAGTGCTGTCACAACCAATATGGAGCAACGATTCTGTGAGAAGGTTCGAGCAATGGGCACATCATGCATCACAATATCTCACCGACCTGCTTTAGTTGCATTTCATGACATAGTTTTGTCTTTGGATGGGGAAGGCGGGTGGAGCGTCCATGACAAGAGGTAAGCCCAGAATTTTCTTGATATTCTGATTCTTCTAGCTGTTAATAGATATAAGCAATTCAGTCAATTTTGCTAACCTCTCAGGGAAGGGTTGTCTCTGCCTTCTGAAGCAAATGTTGGTTCGATGACAGCATCAGATACAGATCGTCGGAATGATACAATAGCTGTTCAAAGAGCATTTTTTTCAACTGGGAAGGTTCAAACAAAATACCTCCATTTCTTTGTTCATGTAATGTGGTGAAAGGTTTCTGATATCCTTTTCTGTAGGGGAATAAATTAACAAAGTCAAAGGTGCATTCTTATTCCGCCAAGGTGGTTGCGTCGTCACCTGACACAGATGAGCAAGTTCCTCTTCCTGTTGTTCCACAACTGTATAAGGCTCCAAAAGTCCTACCTAACAGAATTGCTTCAATGTTTAGAATACTGGTGGGGATCTGTCTCATATTTTTTATTTACATTTGTGAAAATTCTTTATCTGCTGATTTGAAGTTTTCTGGAGAGACCATGATGATAGTTGCTATGAGACCAGCATTCCTTCTATTAAACTTGAGAAATAAATTATTTTCTAATACTAAATTTAGAGAAGATAATTTGAATGGAAATTTGTCTGGATAAGACCTGAAATGCACCAGATAAATTATATGCTTTCATGCACTTTCTTTGCAGATTCCTTCCCTTTTTGATAGACAGGGTGCAAAGTTGTTTGCAGTTGCTTTACTCGTTGTGTCGAGAACATGGATCTCAGATCGTATTGCTTCCTTAAATGGTATGTGTATGTGACATACTCTGGATCTTTTGTTTGTTTTCTTCATGTGTAGTGTAGTTGGCTTTTACAGGAACCAGTGTGAAGTATGTCTTAGAACAAGACAAAGCAGCATTTATTCGATTGACTGGCATAAGTGTTCTTCAAAGTGCTGCAAATTCATTTGTCGCACCTACACTAAGGTATGATTTTCTTGGATTACCACGCTCCATGAGTTTAATTAAAGAAACGGCAGTTCCTACTTGTTAGTATAGGATAACATCTATACGATGGTAGATATGCCTGGTTACAGCTAGTGTAGAGTGAAAGTTGGAAAGAGAAATGTAATTAAATTACCATGAATTAAGATTAGCAATCATGTCTTTTAGGCTCACATCTTATTAGTGTGACATCAAATAAACCTATGAAATTGTCAACATTGTTCATTTCATTAATTGACAAGTAAATGCCATAGATTGAAATACTTTGTATTTTTGAACAGTTTGTTAGAAGGTTGAGCCATTTTAATTGAACTTGGAACCTTTCCGATTCACTATATTGGCTTTGAGATTTGAAGTGTGTCAAATGTCTAATTTAATTGATATGATAATTAATCTTTCCTATATTATTGTTATTCATCCTCAATGTATGCTTGATTTTTCTTTTTATCGTCAAATCTTCCTGGTTTCATGCACTTCTAATGGGTAATTCTAAGCGATCATATTATTAAAATTCCTCTTTTGTGTCCATTCTGAATTATATTCTTCCATTTTTACTAGCCAACTATCAATGAACTAATTGGATTAATCAACCATTGCATCTTTAATAGTTTGATGGTAGTGAAAAGAAATAGATGAAAAAGCATCTATAATACTTGCACAATAGTAAAAAACAATGGCAAAACCTATAGCTAATTGCTATTTGCACTAAAAGGACAAGTGATCCTCCCTAAACAATAAAATTTGTTAACAAAAGGAACATATACTAGTTATACCATCTGTAATTGCCTGAATCTCTAGAAAGAAGTTCGTCAACCTGATCATATACTTTATGGAGATAGTTAACCTAAAACCAAGGGACTCATCCTTAGAAAACTGTATATGAGACAAATTTCATCCTGAATGTCCGAAGCAGAGATTACACAAATGGTGATTTCAACAGCTATGTATTAGAAAGTTCAAAACTACTTAGCTTGGGCACTTGATTTATTATGACCCAAAGATAATATGTTGAAAATAAGTTGAAAATTTTCCTTTGTATGATAATATGTCTAAAAATATGAAATTGCTGCATGTCTTTTTTAGTATGGATTATTACAGGCCACTTGAATCTTTTACTTATTTATTTTGTATTTAATTTTAAATTTATTTTTTCTATCATGCATATTGACTCTCATTTAACTATCTAAACTATTAACTATTTATATTATAGGAACTAACTTGTTCAGATCCCATGAATCAATTGAAACTCCAAATTCATACTGGAACCATAATGGTTTAGTAAATCCAAGCCTCAAGCTAAACTCTAGGGTTCTTTGTGTAAGATCCTGTCATAATCACTTATTGGATGTATGCTTTGAACAATATCTAGAAAATTACTTTAGGAAATATTTATTTGAAATTTTATCTGACTTCAAGGTCTGAATATTGGGTATGAATCATATTTTTCATATTTGTTTTCTTGATCTATTCTATATTACATCGATTTCATGTTCTAGATACTAGAATAATTATCCAACAAAATAGATTCATCTTGATAGTGATGATACAACTATTCTTTGTATTATCAATAGGATCACACTCATGTTCCGGAGATACAAAGTCAAATAGATTTCATGGTCGAACTACTAGAATGGTGTAAAAATGTCCTAAGTTTAAGAAAGTCATTTTTTCTTATTGAAAACTATTACTTCATAATTCATTTAAAGTTAACTCATTGCAAGACCATCCAGTAAACTAAAAAATTAGATAACAACAACAACCAAGTTTTATTCCAGCTAAATTGAAAAATTATAAAGTTACAAAATAATAGATTGAAATACAGCAAACAAGGCCTTGCCAACCCTCATTATTGGTGTAATCTCCCTGCCGGTGCTACTTTATTATACTTTGAACAGTGTAATCCCCTTTTGGAGCTACTTTAACATATTCTGAATTGAGTGATTTCAATAAATCCATATACTTTTTTACTCATCTTTAGACTAATTACCTACCTGCTCTCTTATGCATCCAACAAATCAATAACAACCTAATGGATTTTATTCAGTTCTAAAATTTTGACTTACTGCAGGCATCTCACAGCCAGACTTGCCCTTGGATGGCGAATCCGGTTGACTCAATATTTATTGAAGAATTATTTGAAGAAAAATGCTTTTTACAAGGTAATCCTCTTTTTTAGGTTAACACACCACAAATTATTCTTCAAGTTGGTTAATTTCAAACTTCTATTTATTTATTTTTCTTTCAGTTGAACTTGCTTGGACTGTTACATTCATTTTCGGATCACATTAAGTTTGTTTAATAGATGCCAATTTAAAAATAAAATGATCTATGGTAGGTGAAAAGAAAGTCTTAAAAAATGTGGAATTGCCATATTAGCGGCCCCCCACTGCTGCCCCTACGTGTGGAGGGGGGTAAATCAGGAAACCAGGGCGGCCAGCGCAGAAATGCGGAGTCATCGGTAGCCTGGCGGTGAAACCTAGGAATCGACCCCTTACTATTTCGAACTTTAACACGGCTGCGCTGGCCGTCCGAGCATGCCCTGGGGGCTGATTGTTTTAAGATAAAAATTGTTAGTGCAATTGATCTCGGATCAATGATTGATCAAAATTAATTTGGATTTTGATAATTGTGCGAGAATTCTAAGTGTGTTATGGTTGACTGAATAATTAGTGATTGAAAGTCTAATAAAGAGTTAACAAGCAGATTATGGTTGATTGGATTTGATAGTCAAAAGTTCAACAGTGAGTTCGCAAGGATAAAGTGAAAGTGAGTCATGATTGATTGAATACTTAGTATAAGATGTATGAAACTTAAGTTGGTCATAGAGGACCAAATACTTCGTATGAGAGATAAAGATCAAATAGGTCATGGATAATTGAAAACTTAACATAAGAAAAGTGAAGTTCAAGTGAATCATGGAAGATTAGACACTCAGTATATAATGAAATATTTTAATAGGTCATAGAAGACTAAATGTTAGGCATGTGGATGAAAATCATAATAGGTCATGGAGGACCAAATGTTAGATAAATCGATCAAGTTCTAATGGGTTAGGGAGGACCAGATATTAAGTATGAGAAGAAAAGTTCCAATAGTTCTAGGAGAATTAGATATTTGATAATAGTGAAGCCTTGACAAGTCAAGATTGATCAGATGCTAAATGAATGAAATTGTCATAGGTTAAGATTGATCGAATAGTAGATAAAAGAAGTTCTGATAAATTGAGATCAATTATATATTGATAAAATGAGAATTCAACTTTAATAAGATTTCGATAGAAATAACAGTCGAATGATAAAATTGATTAAAGCAATAACACATTGTTTGTGGATTATGTGGATAATATTATTTTTTAAATAATCGGCTTTAGCATTTTTAAACTAATGAATGATAGACATTTCATCGTCGCTTTTTTTGCTATTTACTTTTTTTTTGTGTGTAGCAACTTAGGCAAAATATATATCTATACTTACATTAAGGGAAAGCTTGAGAAATAATAGCTTTTAATTACCTAATATTTAAGAAGAATAAATTTAAATTATTTTTTTATGTTAGATATTTTAAAAAAAATATTTAATATTTATAAATATAAAAATGATACTTTTGTTAGATAAAATAAAAATACCATTTTATTCTAACTTCATGCAAACATGAGATGTGAGAATTAGGACAAAATATCAATGACGACTTTAAAAATCATATACTATATTTCCAATATTTTCACTTTCATAAAAGTTAATTATTACAAACATCCCTTTTTGTTCATAAATTTATGATGTAAATTTGAGACAACATGACGGTCACCAAAACTTTAGAGTCAAAATGAGATGGCTAAACTCGAGACAACTTATTAACGATTAGGCTTAATAAGTAAATGCCCACACGCTTTTATCTCTCACTTGTAGGAAAAGTGTGAAAAAAAACTCAATCATTGAGCAAGTTGATGATCACTTCAAGCAATAAAATAAGAATAATTATCTTATCCATGACCTATATAATTAGTTGCCCAAAATGACAAATGAAAAAACAAAACAAACAAACAAAAAAGTCGCTATGAGAATGAGGGGGACACTTGATCTACATCTTCACTCTAATAAAAAGAGTGGACTCTTCAATTCCTAACTAATAATAGCATAATTATAGTATGATGCCGCATAATAAATTGTTATCATGCATAGTCGAACAATGAGTATATTCAGCATATGCAGTGGCCTCCTAGATGGATGCCATATGGCACCCTGAGCTGGCATTGAGAGCTGCCCAAACATATCAAGCTTTTCTCTCTCTATATAAATATATAATTTTATTTTATTTTATTTTTATTATAGTGCAATGGTAAAGTTATTATTTTGTAATCTATAGATCACAAATTCGAATCTGAAAATAACTTCTTACAAAAATAGGATAAAATTATACATAATAGACTCTTCCCTACCCTAGAATTTGACGGAAACTTACACTTCATGCATTTATCTTTTCTTATGTGATGATGTGAGAGTCTTTGAATTTTCGTGAATTTTAATTTCTCTAGTGTGCATTTTTAATTATCATGTCTTTATGTGTACGTTGACAAGAAATAAATAAAAAAATATAATACCTTTTGCATCGCTTTCATCTTTCAATCTCAATATTTTTATTACTGTTTGTTATGTTTTTTTAGATTTATAAATATAAATAATATTAATTGAATAGTTAATTTACAATCGTATAATTCCCTATCATATCATAGATTATATCAATAATTATCACCCGCATGATTCATCCCATTTTCTAAAGATTAATTCCATATACTTCTTATCCAATATTCATATAGGGATTGAACCTCTGGTACTTTATGAAGGGAAATTTTTACGAATTATTCTATATGATTATGATGCAAACTACACAAATAATTCTACATAGGATATTGTTATTGCCAAAAATTACTGTAAAATACAAAAAAAATTCAAAACTTAAATTACTGCAAAAATTAAAACCGAAACTAAATCCAAAGTCTTCACCATCATCTTGATTCTGCTTGAAAGCGGAAGCCAAAAAAAAGAAACAGTGGAAGTCACCTTTCGATAGGGTTACAATAACGATTTTGTGAGTCTCTCTTAGATGGGAGATGTCTTAACCAAGTGAAGATCACACCCCTTATAAATCTTAGATTCGAAACCGTTAACTGCTCATTAGTGTCTTTGGTAATTGGTTAACGACTTCTACACATATAACTCTCATTCAACGTTACACAAAACTACAATTAAGATGTCAAATTAGATCACTTGATAAATCTGTGTTATAAATTAATATGTAAACATACCAAATAAAGAATAAAATTCAATAATCTTTTATTTAGGCTACATGTGATTTTATATATAATACACCATTAAAATCTTAGTTGAGCTTAACAAT
The DNA here is from genome assembly GCA_037177395.1 of Alpinia galanga. Lineage (NCBI taxonomy): Eukaryota > Viridiplantae > Streptophyta > Magnoliopsida > Zingiberales > Zingiberaceae > Alpinia > Alpinia galanga. Next base: position 4,333,725 of record JBAMHZ010000103.1, on the reverse strand, counting down.
ACTAAACTTTATGGGTTAAATACTCTTTTACAATAATCTGATCTATCAACTTTATTGGTAAAGGAATAAATAGGTCATAATCATTTTATTTGTAACAAGACCTAATAGTAATCAAAATACTAATGTTATCAATGATATAAATTTGATGTAGACATGTGATATAAAAATTATATGAAATATAATCTATACATACCAATTTTCAACTGCTCCTTATGACCAAAAAGGATCCAAATCATGTTTACTTATCCTTTATACTAAACTGTAGTAATAAACCATGATAATAAATCATGATCACAACCTTTATGACTTAAAAAGAGTCCACGTCATATTTATAAGCAATATATACAAAATTGCAATAGTAAATCATATCAAACATACACACATGTCTCTTTAAATTTTAGTATGCACAATAAACCAAAAATACATATGCTCATTAATAAAAAGCATCAAATACTAAATATAGACTTTTACTAAATGAGTACTTCATATAAAGAAAGAACCCTTATATTCATCACATGCTGATGAAATACCTTAGGTATTATACCCTTGGTAAGCAGATCCGTCATTATGGAATATGTGCTGGTATGCTCTATTGTCCTACGACCACTCTAAACCCATTATTTAACCATTGGGAACTTAATGTCGATGTGTTTATAATTTGACGAACTATGATTATTCTTGAAACACAGCCCTATAGATTTATTGTCATAGTTAATCTTCACTGGTTTATCAATGTCATCAATGATTTATATCGCCATGATAAAGTTCTACAGTCATATCCCATAATTAGATGTTTTATAACAGACTATAAATTTTGACTCCATTGTGGAAGTCATTATAAGCATCTTTTTGAAACTTTTATATGAGATAACTCCTCCAATAAATCTGAAGACATAACCTGAGGTAGACCTTCTGCTATTCAGACATCAAACAAAATCAAAGTCTGAATATCCAATTGTCTCCAATTGACTAGACCTATGATATGTGGGCAAATACTCAGTTTTTTGAAGATACCACGTAACTCTTTTTGCAACTTTCCAATGTATTGATCTGAGTTACTCAAATATCTGCCTAACATCCCTATTATGTACATAATATTCGGACACATGCATATTTGTGTATACATGAGACTTTCTACTGCTAATGCATAAGACAGTTTTTCCATTTCATTGATTTAAAGTTCAAGATGTGGGTAGTATTGCAAACTAAATTTGTCACCCTTATGCATAGGTGTATCACTAGTCGCATAATTCTACATGTTATATCGAAACAATGGTTTTTCAATATAGGCCTTTTGTGAACGACCAATAATACCCCTTGAACGATTACGATAAATCTATATGCCTAAAATAAAGGATGCTTCACCAAGATCTTTTATTTTAAAATTACTTGATAGAGATGACTTAGTTTCTTATAACAGATTTTTATTATTGTTTGCAAGTAAAATATCATCCATATATAGGACAAGCATAACAAATTTGCTTCCACTGAACTTGATATATATACATTGATCAACGAGGTTTTCTTTAAAACCAAATGAAGTAACTATTTGATCAAAATTTTTATACCATTGACGAGATGCATGTTTCAAACCATAAATAAACTTCTTTAGCTTACATATTAAGTGCTTTGAATCTTCACGTTCAAAGTTTTCTAGCTGTACCATGTATATAGTCTCTTCAATGTCACCATTGCGAAATATAGTCTTAATGTCCATTTGATGTAGCTTTAAATCATAATGAGTTCTAAGTGACATAATTACCCTTAGAGAGCTTTTCATTGATACAAGTGAAAAAGTCTCCTTTTAAGTGAAGCCCTTGGCAACAAGATGAGCTTTATACTTTTCAACATTGTCCAACAAATCCCATTTGATTTTGAATACCCATTTACATTCAATAGGTTTTCCTCTTAGGAAATTTTATAAGTTCTCAAATGTCATTGTTTACCATAATTTTATCTTTTACTTTATGGAGATGAACATAATCATGTGAAATTATAGATCTCTTTTCCATAGTGGATCTTCTTAATTAAAGACATTTGTATTTGAGGTGACTAGGTGTTGATGCAATCGGTCTAATGTTAAGATTGACAAAGCTTAAGATAGACTTGAGTTAAGTTTTGATGTTTGATAATATAAACATTGAGTGACAAGTACAAGGAAAGTCTAAGTGTGAAGACTTGACAAAGAAAGTCAATATGAAGATTTGACAAGGAAAGTCCAAGTATGGAGACTTGGCAAGGAAAGTCTAAGTATAGAGATTTGATGGCGTAAGTCCAAGTGTGTAGTCTTGGCGGCGTAAGTCCAAGTGTAATTTAGAAATTAAAGTCTCAGAGCGTGACTCTTGGTAGAGAAGTCCCAGAGGTATGACCTTTTGGCAAAGGAAGACCTGATAGCATGACAAAGCCGAAGGAAACACTTAAAGGCAAACGCAAAGGGTGAGGAGCCATGAGCTCGGAGGTATCCTAAAGGCGTGAGGCTGATGAAAGTAGCTTGAAGGCTTATGTATAAGCTAAGGGTAAGTGCTAAGTATGAGAGGATCATACTTGGTGAGTTAAAACTTTAATTTTGAGGTGTACTAGTTGATTGTAACTTATTTTAGTTGACTGGTGTCACTGTTCGAGCAGCTGTTGAGTTCATAACTCAACTGCAACTCAACTAGCTAAGGCCAGTCAACTGATGGTTTGATCAGTCAACTGGAGTGGTGTACAGTTGAATGATGGGATGATCAGTCAAATGGTCTTACTGTGGCCAAGCACAGAAGGATTGATAGTGTTAATGGATCTTGTGATGGCTAGAGGGGGGTGAATAGTCTTTCTTCGAATTTAGTCTACACATTTTGTTAGCGGAAGCAAATAATAGAAGTAAAAAACAAGGATTAAAAATAAGTAGTTAATGCTAACTTAATGATGTAACGTAGTTCAAAGATCCACTCCTACTCTATGAAAATTCGTAAAGTGGATTATCCCTCTTTCAAGCTTTCACTATTGTTCTCCTTTAGATGAGCACAAGGTGGAGAAAACCCTTATACAATCAATCCTCTCTTCTTCTTACAATGGTTTTGAAATGAGCTTAGGAAGAAGAGAATAGACTACAAATGCTTTTGAGAGAGCTTAGAAAAGTATGAGAAGTTTGTATATGAATTTTGTAACCTTTTCAAGCCCCCAAAACTCCCCTTTTATAACTTTGGGGAGTTAACCTCGGAATCAACAAAGCTTCTTTTGACCAGTTGACTATTCACACTATCAGTCGACTAACCTTCATCAGTCAAATGGTAGCACCGTAGAACACTGCCAATGGCTTCTGACAACTATGATATTTGGGATTTTTATCCTTTATACTCACAATGGTATTATACCAGTCAACTGGTATCATCACCAGTCGACTGGTCTCAGTTGACTGATCTCAACCAATCAACTGGCCTTAAAGACAGTAGACTGGGGATCCGTCTATGGGTTTATTCAAGACCACAGTCGATGTCCAATCGACTGACATAGGCCAGTTGACTTGTGAACCTGCCAATCAACAATTAAAAATCAAAAATGAGGTTTAACACATCAAGTATGATCCATTCATACTTGATACTTACCCTTAGCCTAGATCTTAAGTCTTCAAGCTTCTTTCATCAGTCTTACGCCCTTGGGATGCCTCCGAGCCCATGACTTCTCACCCTTTGCGCTTGTCTTCAAAAGCTTCCTTTAACTTTGTCATGCCATCGAGTCTTCCTTTGCTAAGAGGTCACACCTCCGGAACTTTACCACTAAGTTCCACTTGGACTTACACCACCAAGACTACACACTTAGACTTACGTCACCAAGTCTTCAGTCTTGGACTTTCCCTGCCAAGTCTTCACACTTGGACTTTTCTTACCAATTCTTCACACTTGGACTTTTCTTTTTTACTTGTTACTCAAATATTCATGTTAGATCACCAATATTGTCTAACTTAAAAATAATTATCCAAACATCAAAAGTAATTAATACTTAGAGTTAGATTGCACCAACAATCTTCACTTTTTTGATATTTAGCAATCATTTAAGTTGGGTCTTTAAATATGTAATAAGACATCATATTATATTAAATATGCAATAAGAAATCACAATATGTCTTTGTCAAATCTAACATGAAGATTCTAACTTAAACTTGTC
>JBAMHZ010000103.1:4303610-4317526 GCA_037177395.1 Alpinia galanga | reverse complement strand
TTTTACTTTCATTTTCTCATATACTTTTTCATTCCACCAATAAAATTCTTAGAGGTGCACATCCTTTTGATTCATCTTGTAGACCTTTAACTATCATTTTTAACTTTAATATCATCTTATTTCGCATCGTATTCAAGTTATCATGTATCTCTTTTAATACTTGTACTTCTGTCCTCTCTTTGAATATGTTTTGTTTCTTATCTTTTGACTTTCACCATTTAATCTTAGGAATCATACATATTTTTTTTTCTATTAATACTATACTTAAGATGCATATCCAACACTATCGCCCTATGTTGGGTAGTTAAGTTTTCTTCAGAAATAATCTTACCATCTTTATATATTTTTCTATCCTTCTTCCTCACTATAAAAAAGTCGATTTGTGAATTATTATTATTACTTTTAAACATGACTAAGTGTTCTCATTTATTGAAAGATCTCTTAGCTAGTATAAGTTCATATGCTATCGCAAAATCCAATATAGTTTTTTCTTCTTCGTTGCTTGTTCCAACCTATAATCCCCATGTGCCCTACTATATTCTTCAGTTTTTACTCTTATATACTCATTTAGATTGTTTTTTATCAAAATCATTTTGTTTGGTAGAATTCTTTGTAATACCTCATCTAAGTCTTCTTAAAATTTAGTTTTAGTGTCTTCATCTAATTCTATCTGAGGTGTATATATACTAATTATATTAATATTTTCTTTTGCTATCACCATCTTAAGAGCTATAATTCTATCTCTTTTTCTAATTACTCCTACTACTTCATCATTTAATGAACTATTTATGACAATTGCTACTCCATTTTGTGTTTCACTCTTTCCATAACTTAAAACCTGGGATTTTTTATCATTGTTGCCTTCTACCCATTTTATCTCTTATAAACACAGAATATTAATTCTTCTAATTATAGTATCTACTATTTTCATTGCTTTACAGAGAGCATTCCTATATTTCATATTTCAAATCGTAAACAAATAATCTCTTATAATATTTATTTTTATCCAATCTATGATATGAGAACTCTTGCATATTTAATACTATACTGAAGTTTTTATGGAGATACAGTGCTCCTTGCTAAGATGTTATAGTCGAATCCTGCAATGCGTTCCTTTCGAGAAACAACCTAGTATTAACACAATATCTTGATGAATCTATTCTTTGAAATTTGTTGAAGTTTAATGCTAGCTGATAATCTAACATAGCCCTCCCCTTTTCTCATCTAAGCTTGGGACCGACCATGGCAGAGTTAATCCCAACCCCTAAAAAAAAATCCTAATTCATCCCAACCCAACTAGTTTATCTCCACTTAAAATTTGGTTCGGTCATAAATTGGCCAAAACAAATCTAAAACTACCCCGGTTCGAATCCACATGACATGAATCACCACACCTACTCGATGGGTTTAATCTGAACCCAATTTAGTTTCAACTTGACATCCAAAATTTACTTTGATGGTTCGGTTCGAGTTATTTTGTGGTTTAAAATTTAAAAAAAATAAATTAATTTAAGGTGCAAATATTTTCAATCAATTAAAACTCAATATTTAACAAATTTGAAATGCTTAGCTTTGGTTATTTATGTGAATATCTATAGGATGGTTGTAGGAATATTTGTTGGCTGACCTTGTGACTGAGTAGAGTCTAACTGTTATATAATGTTTAAAGTATTAAGTTACAAAAAAAGTCACAAATAGATATAAAATGCATGCAAGACTAACTTGCCAAGATTGTTTGATTGTTAATGATATTTAGCTAGCACATATTACTAAATGATGTCATGCAAAATTAAATATGAAATATAAATAATAACTTGTGATGTCTGTAGAATTTATTTTTTATTTTCTTGCTTTAGCAATGATTAATCTATCAGCTGATTCCGTTCTTACTTAGATGGGCTTGACTACGAGCTCCTTTAATGACCCAATACTTATCCTAATATCACACCTATGATCTAGGTTGTGATTTCCTTTAGCACCTTCGCAAGGAATTTTTTTTTTCTCTGTAGCATCCATAATCATTATTATGGTATTAAAATGTTTTCATAATTGATAAATTGTCTCTATGCTGAAAAATGAGTTTCTGTTGTTTTTATATTGAGCAGGTGGTTGATTCAAGATTCACTGAATTGCTTGAGCATTGCAAGATACACCTGAAAAACAAGTGGTTGTACGGCATACTAGATGAATTCATCACTAAACAACTTCCACACAATGTGACATGGGTACTCAGTCTTCTTTATGCCATGGAGCATGAAGGTGACCGTTCACTTACATCTACACAAGGTTGGACAGAACAAGAAGAATTGCTCGTTTGTTAATTTAATCAAATAATACTTCAAATTTTCACAATCATAAATGTTTGACAGGAGAGCTAGCACATTCACTAAGGTTCTTAGCCTCTGTTGTATCACAAAGCTTTTTAGCATTCGGGGACATACTTGAGTTGCATAAGAAGTTTCTTGAACTCTCTGGCGGTATTAATAGAATTTTTGAACTAGAGGAACTGCTGGATGCTGCACAAAGTGGTATATGTTGTATAATACATTCATTTTACAAATAAATATAATTTTTGAACTAGAATTTTTGGCATCCTGCTGACTCACATTCATTTTACATGTATAGAATTATGCAAGTCTCTTATTGTTATGGCATTCTAGCAATATATGCGTTCTTTCCTGCAGCCTAGTATAAATAAATCCATCCAGGTAGTAAATCAATGATATTTAGACCATGTTGTGACATAACCTGATTGATGTTTACTCATGATGTCATTAAAATTGTCAATATTATTTAATAAAAATCGTGCTTAAATGCTACATTGAGCACTTTAAAATTAGAAATGTACCTTATATGCATGTGTTTGTATATATAAATACATGTATATCTGCCTACAAGCATATTGTGTTTCAGATGTTGAACTTACTAAAATCCTGTCTTTTCCTTGTATGAGTTTCACTTGTTTATACTTTCAGGACATGTAGATGTTTTGGTTGAAATGTAAAAGAGGATACTTCATGAGGCCTGTGAACTTATAATTTAAGCTAGCATCTTTTGTTTTATTGTTATCCTTTTTGCCTTACAAATCATCATTTTTTCTTCTTAATAATGGATTTTTAACACCGACCATTGTGCTGTTAATTTCCTGAAGATGCAGAAGCTTCTTTGTCAGACAATTCTATCAGCAATGATTCAAATAGCTTGGCTGGTCAAGATATCATTTCATTCTGTAAGGTGGATATTATCACCCCATCACAGAAGCTACTGGCTAGGCAGTTAACCTGTGATATTGTACATGGGAAAAGTCTACTTGTTACTGGTCAGTATCGGAAATTTAGTGCATTATTTTTCTTTGTATCAGAAACTAAATGCAGTATTATTATCATATTGAAGGTCCAAATGGCAGTGGAAAGAGTTCCATCTTTAGAGCCCTTCGTGGATTATGGCCAATTGTTTCTGGAAGGCTCGTTAAACCCTGCAATGGGGTTTTTTATGTACCACAGAGACCATATACAAGTTTAGGAACATTGAGGGATCAAATCATATATCCTCTTTCACAAGAAGAAGCTGAATTGAGGATGACTACTATGATGAGGATCGGTAAGCCATTAACAATGAATTGAAGTAAATAAAAAAATGACAGTTGCCCTTATTCGAGAAATATTTTTTATCACTTAATTACATGTCTACATATGATTGCAACTCATTTAGTTATAATTTATAGGGTGTAGAATAACTTTTTTAAGAAAACTATTTTAATTGAAAACTAAGGCATTATACTAGGTAATACCTTGACTAGGCTATCCAATCTTTTATTGTTTGGGGCTGGGACTCTCTATTGGGCTAGAGCATAAACTTTTATCATGCCTAATTGTTACATGGAAATTTAAATTGAGTTACATGCAAAGGTTAGGTAAAATTATCAGTAATTTGTTAATAGTTACCTGGTCTTCTAATCCTCTTGGGCATAATTGCATCACAAGTGAAATGGTAGTGAACCTCAAATTAGTATATTTATGAAAAGACGGATTATTTGCAAATGTAAGTGATTGTCACAATGCTTATTTTATTAGTTTAAACTGCTAAAATCAAGATCATTAAGGAAAGACTTCATTAGCATTATATCATGAGTGTGTGTAATTACATTTAACTTCACATTTAATTTATGCTATACTTTATCACATTACCAAGTTGCCTTCAACATGATATTGACCTATAATTCTAGTATAATTATTTATATCTAATGAAAAACAACATGCATTCTTATTGGATTAAACATCATGAAATTATTTTTATTTCCCTTAAATATTTGAAAATTAGAGGAACCCTTAAATCATCACTTTTTGACCACATATATTATGATTTTCATATTTGGAGTTTTTATTGATTTGCATCCAAGCATATCAACCTTTTTTCTAAAAAAAATAATATCTATTTTGTATTTTATTTAAGATAAAATTTTCCATTGAGTTTTTTATAAAGCTTCTAGTTCAAGAGGGTACTAAAGTTACAATGCTAGTAGTGTAACGGCTAAAAACTAAATGGTCTACTTTGGTATAGCAACTTAAGTGACGTCCTAACAATATTTGTTGAAATGATATTCTAGGACTTAGTTTGAGATCCAATATTTCTTATTATAATTTCATATTAATATGAGAACATTTCAACGAAGTTATTAGTTGTTTAGACTAAAAGAAAGAGTTTCTACACATAAGAAGATCATTTCTTTTTTTGTTGTGATTCATGTATCACGTTTTCACCTTTCTTTTAGATTCCTCTTAATTTTTTTGGCAAAAGGCTCATATCATGTCTTAAGCATAAAAGGGTCGGAGGAGGCTACTCTATTAACCTTTTCTCTTTTACAAATTTGAATAAATTATCATAGAATATAACCTCACAAATTATGTTTTCTATTAATTGATCAAGTATAAGCTTTCTTGTGATAGGAAATTTAAAAAATAAAAAGATTCTTTGGTTTTGTTTTCTTCTCTTTTTATTTATGCAATTTAATTCTAATAGATTAGTATTTGCTCGGATTATTCTTGCTCTATTGATTCTTTATATGGATCTTAGGACCTATCCTATAATTCCACTAAATTCAAAGCAACCTGGTAATCAGTGGATTAGTTATATTTGGACATAAAGTTTTTGTATGTAAAAGAATGTCAGATCTGTTCTATGAAGAAGCAAAATCCATAGGTACTTTGTGAGTTTCGTGTGATAATTGTGTTTACTAGATTAAAAATGCTTTATAGCAAGGATTGAAATGTTGAGTCATGTCAATTGGCAAAAGCAAAATTTATTATTTTGCCCATAGATTGGCAAACAAGCCGAATTGACATTGATATGGAGCGATGACATGCGAAGGAAATAGAAGGGATAGATTAAGGGAGAGGAGAGGAGAGAATGCGCTAGAGAGACAAGTGTTTGGAAGGTGCGATGGGAGAAAGGAGGGAGGTGCAATATGTACAATGGGCGATGGGCGCACATTGATAGATGAGAACGAGAGAGAATGGATGCGTGTTTAGAGAGAGAAGAGAGGAATCAAATAATTTTTAATTTCTAAAAAATACTAAGCTAATTAAATAGGTTGAACTTATATATATATATATATACACATACACGAGATTAATATGCTGGGCGATGCTCCCATGCGCGATAACAAGGAATGCATAATAACTTCGCCCGAAAATCGTCAGAATCGTTGTCACACCGTCGGAGTCTTACTGGATCCTGGTTGGAATTTGGTCAATTGCGGCCGCCGACGGTCATAGTGCTGGCAACCTTGATTTGGCTAGATTCAGACCACGATTCAATCGGAATCCGGCCTCGATCGAACGCGTTGGCGTCGGCTATAGTTCAGACATTTGTTATAGTGTTCAATCGCGATCGACGGCGACGAAATCGACGAACAACAGCGGCGCGCACAGTTGTGCACCAAGGCTTCGCACAGCATAACATTATTTTGTGTGTGTGTGTGTATATATATATATATATATATATTGCAAGAGGTTATTTTTATGACTTGAATCTGTCACATTCATATTATATGACAAACAACTTTACCATTGTATATATGTGTGTGTATATATTTGTAATTTTAAATGGGTTAAAACAATGATTTAAATTTCGTATTGAGGCAGTGAAGCATGGGTGGAATTTATTGTTCTACTTGCCACTCGACATGCGGGCTGTTGGAACTCACGGTAGCTTCTGTGAGCGCGCAGAGACTGTCGCGACCTTCGTAGGGTTGCGAAAGTTGCTATAATACCATGACAACCTTGGCGACCTGCCACGGGATCACGAATATTTTTATTTAGATTAAAAAATTTATTTTTTAATCGGTAATTCCTCTCTTATTAATTTTTTCTTTCTTTTATTCACTAACTTTTTTTTCCTTGTTAATTTTTTACTTTTTCATTTATTAATTTTTTCCTCTGGACAAAAAGAAAAATAAAGAGAAAAAGAACTCTTGAGGTTATTATTTTTCTCTTTTTATCCCTTTACAAGATAAATAGAGGAAAAAAAGAACCTCTTAACCTTAAAATGATTATCTTTTTTTCCTTCTTTATCCGTCCCATATAAACATGTAGAAAAAAAACCTATAAAGTGGTAGGAAATAGATTATGAAAAAAGATTAAAAAATTAAATATAATATAATTTTTAACTTTATAAAATATACTACTAATTATAAACTAAATTATTCTATATGTAAATTGGAATTAATTTTAATCTGATCAAAATAAATCTAATTTAGACCTTCTTGATCCTACTATATTTAATTGATGGGGTCTTGTTAATCTAAATTGACTTACTGAATAAACAGTAAACATTTTATAAGATAATATTAAAACATAAACTCAATGTTTAACATCTCAAATATAACTCAATAATAAACATCTATAGCGATCAAATATTTACAAAAATATTTTTAATTAATATATTTTATATTTTAAAAAAGTACCAAAACCGTATCAGTATAACACAATATGGTATTGAAATTGTATAATTTCAATCATAAATCAAAACTCCGGAATAGATCAAAATTTTATAAAAAGGATCGTCCGATGCAGAAAGCTTCTACTAATATGGGATCCCAAAGAAGGATTGGACCACATTAGATTTATTGTACGCAATCTTAGCATGTATTTTTACAAGAGACTATTTCCGCGATTTGAAACTGTGACCTCAAGGTCACATGGTAGCAACTTTACCATTGTGCCAAGGCTCCCCTTAAAATTTTATAACTAATCAAAATAAATCTACATTGAGTTTTTTTTTTTAACTCACTTGATTCTAATTATCATATCTACTCAATGAGCTCTACCTAATCCTAAACCTATTTAATCTCAAAACTTAAAGTATTGGTTTAATTCAGGCTAATTCATTTTCTAGAAAATTTTAAAAAATAATTTAAAATCTAAAAATTCAAATAGGATAAAAATTGGTATCAACAAAGTTTTTTTTTTCGTGTTTTGACATTTGTGATGTCATGAAAAACCAAATGAATGTCATGAAAAACCAAATGAGATTATTCAAGCAAGCGATACAAAAACTAAAGTTTGTGGAGTTTATGTTGAGCTTCTCCTTTGTGTCTTCTCTTAGTTTTGATTCTAGCATTAAGAAACAACTAGTGTTTGATAAGGTGCTTTGCTTAAATGAAAATTTATTTAACTAAGATAAAAATGATTTATTTATTTTTTTCACTACTTTTAACTCATTTCATATAAAATTATATAAATTAAATAAAAATATACTTTCACTTTAAATGAAATTGCATCTTTATAATAAAAGCCTCTCCGCCTTCAAAACTATAATTGCTTCAATATTTCAAAATTGGAAAGCAAAGCATGCCCTAATTTATAGAAAATTAGGGATAATTTCTTTCTTGTTGATCATTTCAGCATTCTATTTGCAAAAGTTGAAAAACTTATAAGCGTACATCATTATGAAATGAAAGAAGTAGACAACTTGTCCGTGACTAAAGCTAAAAATTAAAACTTAATTAGTTTCACACACTTATAACTCTAAGATGATCAAATTAATCAATAAATATAAATAAATAATAATTATTAACTAAATTAATTATAATTAAAGTTATATCTTTATTAAATAAAATTAATCGTGCTATTATTAATAATTTAATTAAATAAGTATTGAAATTGTACCACCATGGCATGATGTCATATTGAAATTATACCAGACATTGAAACTCCAATACAATCATGATTTTATGGATTAGAATATAATGCTATTAGAAAGTCATACCTATAAAAATTTATTAAAGAATATTGAGATGAATTTGGTGCAACTTCAAAAAAAAAAAAGATGACAGGTGGATAGACAATCAATAGAATTTGTATTTAGAAGAGGTTATCGAAGTAGAGATGCAATGGTTAGAGAGAGGTCAATTTAAAATTTCGATTCGTGTCGAAGTTTCAGTTTATGAATGGAATGATATGATTTCGGTATCGAAATGTGTTGTGCTGATAGAGTTTCTGTATTTTTTAAATATAAAATATATTAATTAAAAACATATTATTATCAATATTTTGATTGTTATAAATGCTTATTACTAGGTTAAACTAATATTTTAAAATTTAAGATAAGTAAAAGTCACTGATATTTTTAACTTATATTTTTTAAATACTACTATGATCAAGTAAAATTAAAGTCTATACATGATGATTAGTATTAAATAAATTTAAATTAAATTGAATTTTTTAATTTATTTTAATTAGTTTAAATTAAATTAAATTAATATATATTATAATTTAATTTAAATCATAGTAGTATTTAGAAATTATATTATATTTAATTTTTGTTATCTTTTTCTAACAATATGTCTCTTTTATTTTTAATATTTTTGAAAAGGTAAATTTTTTTGAAGAGTTTTTTTTTTACTTTTGTAATTATCAATGTAAAAGATGAAAGAGAGAAATTAACAACGAACAAAAATTCTGATTTTTTAAAAAATAAATTTCATGTGTTTAAGGAAGAAAGGAATAATAAAAGAAATTAATTTAAAAAAAAAAGAATGAATCAAAGGGAAAAAAGAAAAAGAAATAACAACAACTAAGTCTTATCTCACTGGGTGGGGTCGACAATATGGATCTTCTTATACCATTGACTTCTATCCATACTATATCATTATTTATATTTAAATAAACTTTATCTTGTTTTATCATTGTTAACTAAGTCTTCTTAGGTTTTTCTTTTTCTCATTTAATTTGCATATTTGTAATAGTTTCACATGACCTAATTAAAGTATTTAGCGATTGTCTAAGTACATGTCTGTTTTATCTTAAATCTGTCTCCCAAAGTTTTTCCTCAATAGATGCAACTCAATTTTTGCTCTAATATTCTCATTTCTTATTTTGTCCATCCTCATATGTCCATACATCTATCTTAATATTTTTTTTTTTGCAACTCTCATTTTCTGCTCATGTGCTTATGTCATAGTTCAATATTCAGCTCCATATAATAGAGCAGGTGTAACTGTCATTTTGTAAAACTTCTATTTAAGTTTTAAAGGTACTTTATGATCACAAATAACATTCGATGCTCTATTCTATTTTAACCATCTTATATTTTATGTAAGACATCTCTTTTAATTTCATCCTTTTGTAAAAATGATTCTAAATATTTAAAATTTTCAATTACAGACAAGTCATTATCTTGTAATTTAACAATTGTCTTATTGTATCTAACATTGCTAAATTTAAATTTCATATATTCTATATTTACTCTACTAAGTGTAAGACCTTTCACTTCTAGCATTTCTTTTAAAGATTCAAATTTAGCATTTACTCTTTTACATATCTTATCTACTAAAATAATACCATCTACAAATATCATACACTATAGTACCATATCTTGGATGTATCCAGTGAGTTTATCTATGATTAGTGTAAAAAGATAGAAACTTAAAGTTGATCTTTGATGTAACTCTATTTTTATGAGAAACACTTTAGTTAATTCTCCTGGTATTTTCACTTGTCATTACATTCTTATATATATCTTTAATTTTTTTCAATGTGTGCTATACTAATATCTTTCTTTTTTAGAATTCTCCATATAATTTTTTTCAATGTCAATAAATACTATGTGTAAGTCTTGCTTTTGTTTTTCAATATTTTTCAATTAGTTGTTTGAGAAAATATACAGCTTCTATTAGTGACCTTCATATCATAAATCTAAATTGATTTTCAGTCACTATAGTCTTCTTTCTTAATCTTTTTTATTACTTTTTTCTATAGTTTTATGGTATGACTCATTAATTTAATAACCCTATAATTTATATAATTTTATATATCTCCTTTGTTTTTATATAAAGGAAATAGAGAATTTATCTTCTATTGATTAGATATTTTTTTATTTTTAATATCAAGTTGAATATTTTGTAAGTCATTTAATATCTTACTTGCCTATGCACTTCTATATCTCTATCAAAATATTAATCGGCCTAACTATTTTTCTATTTTGTATCCTATTTAAAGTCTATTATATTTTTGAAGGTTGAATTTACCTATGTTAAATTGATTACATAAACTTTCATTAAAAAGTTATAAAAATACCTCTTCTATTGCTCTTTTATTTTCACATTGTCTAATAATAACTTATTGCATTGATCTTTAATGCATCTTATTTGGGTAAGATCTCTAGTCTTTCTCTCTCTAGCTTTAGTTATTCTATAAATATTTTTTTCTTCTTCTTTTGTATCTAATTATCGATATAAGCATTTAAAAATTTCATTCTTAGCTTCACCTACTACTTTCTTGATCTCTTTCTTAACTATTGTATATATTTTTTTAAGTTTTTCTCATTCTTACAAGTGTATAATACTTTATAAGTTTTTCATTTTTTCACTTTCTTCTATACTTTTTTATTCTATCACCAAGATTCTTTGTTTGGTGGTGCATATTCTATTGACTCACATAGTAGATCTTTAACTATCTTTTTTAATTTTAATATTATCTTATTTCATGTTATATTTCAGTCATTATGCTTCTCTTCTAATATTTGCACTCCTATCCTCTCTTTAAATATGTTTTGTTTCTCATCTCTTAACTTCCACCATTTAATCCTATGAGTCATACATATTTTTCTTCTATTAATACTGAGGGTCAACGATTATACAAAATTTCAAAAAGTAATTTATTAGAAAGTAATGGGGATGTAGTCAATTAATGAGGTAAGTAGCAATTAGAACACACTCATTCCAGAAATACAAAGGCAAATGAGATTGAAGAAGCAATGCTTGTACTACAATGAGAATGTGAGGATGCTTCCTTTTAACAACTCCATTTGTTGTGGGGTGTAAGAACGAGTGCGTTGGTACTCAATGCCATGAAACCTAAAAAGATTTTTCATAGACAAGAATTTGGTGCCATTGTCTACTCTAGCCACTTTAATGTCGATATGGAATTGAGTATGGCTAAAATCAATGAAAGATTTTAAAATATTTTAGGTTTTTGACTTGTGTTGCATTAGAAATATCCATGTGCATCTTGTAAAGTCATCTACAATGGTAAGAAAAAATCATTGCATTGAGTGTGTGGATACTTTATGAGGATCCCAGATATCACAATGTAATAAATTAAATGAAGCATGAGTTGAAATGGAACATGATGGAGATGGAAGTTTTGTTTGTTTTGCCATTAGACAAATAATACAATTATTGTCATAAGAAATATTATTTGAAGATTATAATGAAGAAGCTAACTTATGGAGAAACTATGATGGATGTCCAAGATGCAAATGTCATAAATTGGAATTAATGTAGGTATGCTTTGCATATTAATTAGTCTACGCAATGAATCATAGTTAATGTGTTATAGTTTACTATATCACAAAATAGAAGACTCAAGTATATAAGCGAAAAAAATTCTCACTTTTATTAATTTTGGACCTAATGACCATAACACTAAGCTTAAAAAGTCCATCAGTTTCATATTCCTTCCCTACAAACATTCTTATAATGTAGAAACCATGTTTGCTTAATAGCAATCTATATACTAAATTCTTATGAATTTTTAGAATGTACAATACATTGTTTAGAGTTAGTTTCTTATCCGAGATCATCTTCAGTATCACTTTTCCTCACCCCATGATTTCCAAGGTTGCTGAGTTCCCCATAAATAACTTATCTTCATCTCTGACTTTCTCAAAGTTATAGAGCAACTCTTTATTGTAGCACACATGTTTGGTTACACTTGTATTGATCCACCAATGTCATGAATTTGAGGCTACGAAATTCACCTCTGAGACCACAATGCAAAGATCAATGTCTAGTCTCTCACTCAAGTTGGCCTCCTACTTTTTCTTTAGCTTCTTATATTCTGAAGACTTGTAACCAACTTGGTCATAATTGAAGCATTTCTCAGAGAATATCTTTTTGCTGATACCTCCTTTAGGTCCATCTTTGAAGACTTCAATTTCTTCCGCTTCGAGTTTTCACCATGCTCGATCATGTTGGTTTTAACAACTACCTGAGTGAACAATTGCTTGTTGAAGCTCCTGTTGTGTTTCTCGATTTGAAGTTGAACTATGAGTTCCTCAATGTTCATCTTCTTTCACTTATGCTTCAAATAATTTTTAAAATCCTTCTAATCGAGAGACAATTTTTCTATGATAGTTGCCACTTGGAAGATTTCACTCAGCATCATATCTTCTGAATGAATCTCATGTAGGATCACTGAAGCTCTTGGACTTGATGATCACCGTCTTAGAGTCTACCATCTTATATTTTAGGAATCGACCAATAATGGACTTTTTGGCCCTAGCATCCTCTATTTTGTATTTTCGATCTAAGGTTTTTCGTAGGTCCTTAGTCATCCTCTTCATGCAATACACATTGTATAGTGAATCGAGCAAGCAGTTAAGGATGTAGGTTCTACAATGAAATTCTGAGTGGTTCCATGCTTTTACAACATTGAAAGTTTAAGCATCACTCATACCCTCAGTACCTTGGGAGAATCTTCAGTCAAGGACTAGGCCAGGTTCAGTGTGGTCAGGTAAAAAAATATTTTCTACTATCATTGCTTGAAGTTCAACCTAATGACTTCTTTGACTTTTCTCTATGATTGATTAGGCCCGTCTTAATTAGGACAGAGAGGACCATCAATTGTTGAGGAGTTGTTCTGCTGTTGTCATCTCAACACTATTTGTGGTCATCTCAATATATCAGATTTTGTTTTAAGATTGTTACAAGTAGTATTTGCCAGAGATACAAGGAGGAATATGAATTTATTCAATTTAAATTAAATTCAGACTTATCTGTCAAGATGACTTCCTTCTTATATAAGCCTTTATGTTATGGCGAATAGACTACTGTGTATGTATCTTCGAGTCAGACAAGTCTATATTTGAAGGTAGACAGATTGCCAAGTATATCTCTAAAGGTAGACAGGTCTATCCCAAAAAATAGACTACCGAGTCTGTCTCTAAAAGTGGTTAGACTACCAAGTCTCTCCTTGAGGGTTGCTGAGTTTGTCTAAAGGTGGAAGGTAGAAGGTAAACATACTTTCAAGTCTATCTCCAAAAGTGGACAGACTACCGAGTCTATCTCCGAAGGTGAACAGACTACTGAATCTATCCTTAATGTAACATCCGTCAACTTTACATAATGCTTTAAATTGTGCATTTCACCATTTGGAAGCCGCATTCAATGATTTAGTTGAATCTTAGTAAGTTCCGAGATCTTAAACAGCACCCTAGTTGAGTGACCAAGTAACTAGGGGAATAAGGGCTGAGTAAACAGTCGAAGTGGGAGATTTCTGTGAAGTTGACTGGTAGCAATCGAGTGGGCGATTCGACTGTTCAACAATCGAGTGATCAGTCAGAGTCTCGCTCGCTTCTGTGCGGAAGTTACTAAGACAGTCGAGTCGGTGACTTTACTGTTCATGCAGTCGGGG
>JBAMHZ010000103.1:4272634-4288228 GCA_037177395.1 Alpinia galanga | reverse complement strand
TTATTATGGACAAGATGATTCTTTTGCTTTTCTTGAATTGATGGTTTCTAAGGGATGTGAAATGCTTATGGAGAAGGCATATGGATTCAAGTTAAACTTCAAAGAATTTAAATCAGTAATGTGACCTAAGGCATGATAGATCATCATTGGATGAACTCATTGGGTTATTCTTCCGCAACTCTCATTCTCTCTTTATTTTCTTTTCTCTTGCCACTTGGTTTGCTTCATTTCTATTCATTTCGATTCTATTTGAATTCTTGATAAATCCTTTTGATTCATGATTGCTATGCATTTAAAGTGGTGGAGAAGTAGAAAATAAGCAAGCTTATGGTAGTGAAGTGTTGTCAGTAGCCGTAGAGTGGAACTCCATTTACATATATATTTTTGAGAGTGCGAGAGAGAAATACCTTATGAGGATTTCATGCTTAGTCTACTTAAGTAGTTTGAAGTTATCAATCTTGATTGACTAGTGTAAGAATTGGATTTATAAATGCTTTGATCTTTTCAAATTTAATGATCCTAGGTAACTACCATTTACTATTTTCAAAGTATTGCTAGGAACCTATTTGGAAGTTGAATTTAATTTTTGTAATTTTGTTTGTTTGCCTAGGAGGTGCAAGAATAAGTGTGAGAGAATTTGATAACAATATTTTAGTATATTATTTTGGTCCTTAATTTTAATGTTTTTTAATCCTCTCGTGTGATTATTTGCGATTATTATCATGTTTTACGAGTTTAGATTCATTTTGGACCTTATTGTAAATTCTCCTAAAATTTGGATTTATATGCAAATTTTTCATCTTATTTGTAGGAGATCGAGATGAGCCAAATGGATTATAATTGAGTTGGATTTATTTTGGGCTAAAGCAGGGTCATAGAGACATTTCAAGCTGGATTAATCTGGACCCTTCATTAAAATTTGAAGCAGCTTAATCAAGGAACCAGATCTGATCAATTTGGACCGTCCGATGAGATTTGATTGATTCTGAGTCATCTATCCAAATCTGGAGAGATCCGATCCATACATTCAGATCTAGACATCCGGGCCCTTCATCCAGATCAGGTTGATCTTGACCATCCATCCAGATCTCATCAGATCCATCCATTTCAGATTGGAGCAATCCCAGTTGTTGGATCAAATCTAAGAAAGCTACGGTATCTTCTCCATGTGACATATCCTTCTTCCGCGATCCGCGATGCCATCTCCTCAGCGCGACACCGACCATCTCGCCTTCGCCTCATTCACCGAAATTGGATTGCTGGAGAGGAAAGGGGTTTCCCTCCTTCTCCGGTGATCAATTCTGAACCACCATCAGCATCCACAACATCTTCTTCACCTCACGATAGAGCCACCATTGTCGATCCAGAGTCGCCACCGCCAGCCATCTTCCGATCATTGTCGAGCTTCCATGATGAGCAAGGGGATTCCCTACTCCATAAAGCTCGATTCCATCTCCCATTGAGTCAATTCAGCTCCAATTCAACCGAATAAAGCTTCGATCAGATTCTCTGCTGCTGGCGATCTGATCCCCTGCTCTTCTTCAATTTCTTCTCCGACCACAGTCAATTCCAAGCTTGGGGATTCTCTAGTTTCATCCATGAGAACTCTTCTTGATCTACTATTAGCTTTATTTTGTTCGAATTGAAGTTTGATTTTGTTGTTCATTTAATTTCGTTTGCTTTCTTGTTTTGGGTATTTTGATTGTTCTTGTTCATGTAGTTAACTAAATTCTTGATTTGCTTGATTAATGCATTAGGGTTAGATTGTTGTTATTAATGTTTGCTCCTCCAATGTAGTAGTTCATATTAGCTTGAATTCTTGATTTTGAGTTTTATGAATTGTTTGAATTCTCAGTTAAGTCGTTTACATTTTCAGATTTTAAATTCTTATGTCCAATTTCATTTCACACTTTGAAAAACCCCCATCTATAATTCAAAAACTTCAAAATCTTTAGTCGTAAATAACTTGATCTTAAAATTATTACCCTACCGTTACATTCATTGGGAGACGATCCGAGTTACCCTATACTGCATTAGTTAGGGGATTCGGTAATTTGTTTAATACCGTAACGCGACACAAACGGTCTTATCACACACTAAAGAGGCTCCATCTACATGGACATAAGTCTTCTATGAAAGTGCATTATCAATTAGGAGTTTTGACAATAGTGACATCCAAAATCGGTGAGATCTAGTGATTTTGACTACAAGCGAGATCACAAGTTTCCCCAAGGTGATAAGGACTTCCTCACAAGGCGGCAAGGTCTTAATTCCTTTGCCCTTCTCCTCTATGATATTTCTGCAATGATGCTTCTTCTCTCGGCTTCACCGCGACATCCCAAAATGAAAAGGTATTCTTCGTCCTACTTTCCTTCCCAATTCCCCCATTTCTTCTGGCGTTTAACATACCATTCGGCACCGGTACAAGCACCAATGTCGGTTGGCTCTAGCTGGGGATCGAAACCCCAACTCGGAACAAGAATCCAAACCTTGATTGTGCCATCATACTAACTCATGACCTCCTCCCAAGAAGGTTGGAGAATGAAAACCTAGCTAGGAAAAGAAACACTTTAATAACTGGAGGGAGAATACTGAATTGTACGATTATTGACGAACTACATAATGAGATTAAATCCATTCAGCAAGTAACTGTAATTCAAAATTTAATCATTTAATGACTCTGACTCTGACGCATACAATCACAATGCTATTTGCAGGAAACCAAAATAATAGTATACTGACTGTTTTTACTATGGAACTGGATACTAATAACTAACAAAATTACATACTCCAGCATCTTTGATAGGAGATCATACGCAGGGCTTTTCTGTGGCAAATTAACAAAATTATGCAGGCCATGGTTCTCACTGCAGTGGAAAAAAAGATTTACAAATTACTAATACTGAATGAATAACTTTACTTTGTAATTGGGATATAGGACGACTCACTATTTATGACCCTGAATATGCTGCTGGTCATTTTGCCAATATGGAAGATTAACCAAAGTAGGCCACCTTTCAGGTGTAGGATGCCCTGTAAAGCATTGTTGCATATAAAACAATGTGAAAGGTAGTGCAACAAGAATATAGAGGACATCCTTTTACCTAGAACCTTGAATATCTTGTCCAATTGGTCAAGCTAAGCAGACATATCAGAATTTAGAAACAACCACTGAATAGAATTATGGCAAGTAAACTAAAAAAGCCTATTCGACGAAGGTGCCATCAAACACCTTATAACATAGTCATTAATAATGATACCTGAAAAGGGTTGGGAGTAGCTTTGACTTCTACCCCTTGGAATAATGGTTTCAAAGTCAATAACTCAGCAAAAATGCATCCAACAGCCCACATATCTAATTGCAATGTAAGGATCTAAATAGAAAATGCATTATAGGTTAGATTATGATGTACTAGGATACCAACAGCACTTGTATAGTGTTTTGCTCCAAGCAACAGCTCAGGTGCCCGGTACCAAATAGTTACTACAACCTGTAAATTGACAAAGTACCAAATTCATTAGCTTACTAGTAAGACACTATATATAGTACCCATCAACAAAATATTTTATAGAAGCGCTCAGCTAAAGGTTCTAAAAAAAAGTACAAAAGGATTAGAAGTTTTTGTCCAAAGTGCATGAATACCAAAAGAAAAGTCATAGTCCATAGTACAAGTTTGCCTATTTTGTTTATTGTTTTTTTTTAAGATAGTAAGTGCCTATGCTGTTTATTCTTTTTTCTAAAGACAGTACATAGGTTCAAAATCTCAAGCCATACTTGGAGTTTCAGATTTTTGATTGGATCGATATTGTTTTGATATTGTGCCAACATTTCAATGTATGGTACTAATGATGGATTGGAGGTTAGAGGAAGGAGTTGAAGTAGAGGACGAAGATTTTTTTTTTGTCAAATAGTAATGAACTTTGGTAATTTATCAGAATGATACGTTACGACCGTTTCACCCAAGACAGTACAAGGTTTCAAATCATAGATAGTACATAGGATGTAGTCACAGACAACAATGACAATTAACAAGCCTAGAATCCTAACTGTTTAGAATAGGCTACATAGATTTTATCCTATCAATTGAACTGTATAAGGCTAATATAGGTGCATAACAACTTACATATAATTACAACATGATTCATTTGCTCATTCCTGTTCATATTCCAAAGAAAGAAACCATTTGCTATTCTACCTTTATCTAAATGTCACTCATTTATATGGAAGATTATCCAATCAGCATTTGACTGTGTTATCAAAATTTTTTAAAAAATGGAAGAGTTCAAAAAAATATATGTCCTGAATAGCAAACCTCATAAATTAGCATAAATCTTGTTATGAGAGGCAAACATAGCAAAGTAAGGAAGTGCCTAAAAGAGCTAATAAAACTATAGATGACTGACTCACATAAAGTCATGTGGCATATACTTTAAGCTAAGATTTGAAATCTTGAATTGAGTCACAATTTCTAAACTTCACTGAAACAGCACAATATTAGTATTGCATCAGTGTAGATGAGTGACGCTACCAGTGAGTTGGAGGCAAAGGTAGCAAGAAGATCAGGAGGAAAAGGAGGAGAAAATAGCTAGCTAGTGTTAAGGTTCATCGATGAAGTGTTAGTTCCTGACTAAAATTGTAGGGTTTCAATATGGTTACACTGTGGTATGTATTGAAGTATATCAAACTAATTTAGATAAATTTTATTTCTTTAATAATTATTCACTTAATTTTTACTTATAGAAAAGAGACAATAACAATTAGATAATGTTAAATTTTATTCGAAATATTTCTAGCATGTGTTAAAGCATACCTAGATTAATTTGAATGAGTTAAACTCATTTAATTCTCTTTCACTAATTTTCTACTTTTAATAAAGTAATATTAACATAATTTCTTTCATTTTTACTTTTATGCTGAGATAAATTTATATAAATTTAACTCATAATACTAGCTAATAATAATAGGGAATAGAGCCACATATGAAGATTTATATAGCTAACTCCACCAAGTGGGATAAGGTTTAATAGTTGTTATTGTTGTACTCATAATACTATCTAATAATAAAAGTTATTATATGCAATCTAACATGAGCAAAATTATTAATAAATTATATTCGTATAAATTGAAATATAGTTTATGTCAATTTTAAAACTAATTAACTAAATAAATTTGTTTAGTTAAAGAAAATTTTAAAAAATAAATGTAAGTATACAAATCAATGAAAATAAAATTCTTCCAATTTAATCAATTGCATATTATACATTAATTAAACTTAAGAAAGTTTAAAAATTAACATCCACACTCTTCCACCCCACTTGCATTAATTAAAATATAAATTTTAAACTAATCAATTAATTAGCCCCATTCACCAAATGTCCAAATTCTTCCCTCACTTGATCTAAATAATTAAAATTTGAAAAACCCCACCTCAAATCTTGACCCAACAAATTTGATTAGAATCATGACTATGGCCAACCCAAACTCCCCCCTACAAATTAATCCAAAAGACCAACTACACGTATACACCCCCTTCATCATCCTCTCAAAAAGTGACCAAGAGACCTCATGAGCCCATGCAACATCGCCTACTAGCCTTCATAACCTTGATCTCTCCCTCATTACTTAGTCAAATCAACTTAGTTTCTCCTCTTCAATGGGTCTTTTTGTGCCTTCTTCAATTTTTTTGATGTTACTTCTTCCTGTAGCATAAAAGATTGTTGGCGCTAGTATGTATTGAATGAGAGGAGAAGAGTCATATTGACTCGAGTAACATAGTAATAGTTTACTAATGCCAACTGGTTCATAGGGAACTATTCCCTATATGGTCCTGTAAATGTGTGCTACCTAGAATGGCACAAATTTTCAATTTTTGGTAAAGTTTACCAAAAAGTTACTAGCTTAACTATTGATTTTCTTCCCATCAGCCATTGAGATATATGTGTCTTCAAAAAAGTTTTGGTAAAGTTTACCAAAAAGTTACTAGCTTAACCTATAGATTTTCTTCCCATCAGCCATTGAGATATATGTGTCTTCAAAAAGGTTTTGGTAAAGTTTACCAAAAAGTTACTAGCTTAACCTATAGAATTTCTTCTCATCAGCCATTGAGATATATGTGTGTTCAAAAAACCCTAACAAATTTAGTTAGAATAATGACAGACCACTCACTCAAACTAGATTAATCCAAAGCACCACCTACACATATACACCCCCTTCATCTTTCTCTTGACAAGTGACTGACAGATCTCGTAGAGTATCACAATTCCTCATGACCTTGATATCCCCTATTGATCAAATCAACCCAACACCTCCTTTTCAACTGGTCTTTCCATGGCTTCCTCAATGTCTCTGGGGCTACTTCTTCCAGTAACACACAAGACTATTGGCACTAGTATGTGTTGAACAAAATGATGAATCTCATCTGCTACTCTATCGACCCAAGCAGCACATTATAAGCACAATAATAGTTTACCAATGCCAATTAGTGTAGGGTACCATTCCTCAAATGGACCTATAAACGTTGTGTTGTCTAGCACAGCATAATTTTTAAGTTTTTGTCAAATTTGCCAAAAAAAACTACCAGCTTAACCTATAAACTTTTTTTTCTCATTAGCCATTGAGATATATGTGTGTGCAAGAATAATATAAAAACTTAAGAGACCAATCAAACATTCAAAGCAACACTACTTGGTGATAAATTATATTGAGGAACTAGAAATCAGGGGGAAAAAAAGATATATTACATGTTATACTGATATTTACCCCATTTTCATACAACGGTTTTAGTGGAGCTTGATATATTCGGGCAAGTCCGAAATCAGCAATCTTTACGACTCCATGTTCTTCCCCTTCCCCCATCACCTAATTCATATTGGAAACAAACATATAGACTGACATAATTTCTTAAAATTAGAAACCCAGACATACATACCAGAATATTTGAAGGCTTGAGATCCCGATGTATGATCCAGTTACTGCAAAAGAAAAAGGAAGATTTTAAAATTCACCGTTCTCTTTCTCATAAATCAATAGTAGCAGTCATAGAAATGTTGTTAACTTGAGCAAACAACAACCGTTACAGAGGTAAAAAATCAATAGAAGAACTGCATATATAATCCCTACCTGTGAAGATAGTTCAGACCATTAAGTAACTGCCAGAGCAATGATTTTACAGTGTATTGGTGAATGGGGTGATTGAGCTTCTCCCGGTGATGTCTGATAATTTCCTAAGAATAAACAGGGCAATATTGCTTACACACATAAAAGATATTAATCCATATTAATCCCAAATATGCATTTAAACATTGTTATGACGAATTAAATATTGTCATATGTTTACAAATGGCCTTAATTGGCACAATTAAATATGTTGTAGCATATATCTAGTAGGGCAATTGCTAAGATAGGAAATGACAAGTTAACTGTAATGGAAAACTTTAATATTTAGAATCATTTTTGCAACAAGATAGAAGGATTGATAGAGATATTTTACATAAGATATAAGTAGGATGGTTAAAACGAAAGAGGGCATCAAGTATTCTTTGTAATCGTAAGGTTCTTCTAAAATTTAAAGAAAAGTTTTACAAAATGATGGTTAATTCCGCTATGTTATAAGGAGCTAAATATTGGGGTATAAATTGAACACACAAGTAAAAGATGAGAGTCATATAAATAAGGATATTAAGATAGATATGTAGAAATACAAGGATAGCATGGATAGGTACTTAGGTGACTAATAAAAGTCCAAGTTAGGGGAGGTGAGATCACGACAAATACGCATATTAATAGACGAAAAAGAAGATCAAGATATAGTGGAGAATTGAGCCCAACAGCATAGGAGAATCCCTAAAGTGGGATAAAAACTTAGTTGCTGTTATATATTTGGTAAGCTTTAATGGAAGCATTTAACATTTTAGATTATGTAAAATTACAATTTAATTACTTACAAATAACCTTTAAGATAATTATTTTACTTGCAATTATATATGGATACTCATATAGTATTCAAGCATTCATTGTACTAATCCTTGTAATTATTTCAAATAATGTATCTCTAAAAATTACTTAAATAACAATACTACCTATTTAGACATTTAAATGAAATATAATTTTTTAAAGCCAGCATCACATATAAACAACAATAAAATTGGAGGTTATGCCTATGAAAAAATAATATTTGAATTTTTTTCAAAATAATTATATATTTAGAATTTGAAACATTTAAAGTAATTTTGATTAAATTACATGTCAGTTACATTAGCACCTTAGGGTTCACCATTCAATTAATATATGACTATGTGTAAACAAGTTGCAAACTATTGAATGGCATGCTCTCTCTCATTAAATCACATAACTCCCATTTCATTAATTTTTATTAATACATATTTATTATATTTTGTCAATACATTTATTTTTATCATAATTTGATTTAAAGTAAATTTTCCATATTTTACTATTTTGATTTATTTTATTTTAATTAAACTATTTCATTTATTTGTACCATAACTTAATTATAAACATAGTGATATCGTTTAACTAGATCTTTTAATTATCAAAATAAGTCAAAATTTTCATGGTGAAAATATACATTATTTTTATAGGAAATTTTATTTGTGTATCTTATTTATTTATTTTTTAGTAAATTGATTTTGTAATTTCAATATAATTGTCACACTATCTATATTTATTCTCCACTCATTCTACATGTAAAATGTATTTCAAAATTAGTAAATCCTATTAATTTTATCTCAATTTAAATTTTGAGAGAATATTTTAAAATATTAAAACTATACAAAAAAAATAGATTTTATTAATTAATAAATTATTTTAAGATAATAAAATTATACAAAAGAATTCAATTTTCTAAAAGATTTTATTTAGTTTTACATCCAGGCTATATTTCTTACTATCTTGAGTGGTTGTATATATGCATATATATATTTCTCATTTGCCAAATTTAATTTTTCAATTATGCCATTCTAAAGCCTCAAATCTTGTACATGTCATGAGAGAGTTTATATCTCTCGGAAGTGCCTTTGAATTTAATTACTTATTGGTATTTCTCTTAATATTTTTTTTAATATATAAAAATCATCAACACCACACTCAGTCTCCCAACTATTTGAAGTAAACTATGTAAATCTTATCTCGTATTGAGCTCTACCAATGCTATATAGTCCTACTAATGTTGAAACTAATTAAATCATTTGTATTATGTTGAACAATGTTTTCTTTAGTTTCCTTGTACTCCTTGCATCTCTAATGAAATCAATGCTTCTATGAAATATATTGGTCATTTTTGAACATCTCTATAACATTTTAACACATCATCTATTTTCTATAGAATATTTGTTTTTTTTATTTTATCCTTTCTATCAACTCCACACATGCATCTTGGCATTCTCATTTCTACTACTTAGATGTGTTTTTTTTTTCCTTAATAATCCAACTCTCACATATATACAGTAAGAAATATTCATTTTAGCTTAGAAGGGACACAACAATCACATAAGGCTTTATAAGTTCCTCTCCATCTTATTCAATGATTGATTAAAGATATCTACAAAGCCAAACAAAGATTTCATGCTCATCAATCTTAGCTATCACCTTGATTCTTTTCTTGTCACTAAAACTACAATTTATATATTCCATTTTTATTTTACTTATATTATCACCTTTATAATTTTTTCCTTCACAATCAAGTTTTGAATTTAATTTAATTATAATCTAATTAATTAACATAATGTATCTATTAATAACAGAGCCCAGGAAGTTTGTATTCAATATTATAAGTTAATTCATCTAACATTAATAGGGATTTAGAGCTGACCATTTAACAGAAATATGTCACTCACAAGCTCTAGCAATAGTAATAATATTAAAACACATATGTTTTATCACATAACTCTTCACTACAATTCACCAATGATTTTATCATAAGCTTCTTTTTTTTTTTAATCAATAGAAGCTCTAAGGCTAATAATTCATTGAATAAATACCTTTTATCACATCAATATAATTATTCATGTCCCTTCTCCAAAACTCATTGTAAACGTTATCCGGTCTTTATCATAAGTTTTTCTAAGTTTATAAAAATCTTCGTTTATCATAAGCTTTATCATAAAAATTTTAATAGTAATGTCAATCATTTAATACTAAGTAATAATTGTAGTCAAATTTTTATTCTTTTTAACTATAATATTGATTAGCTAAATTTTATTACATGTTAACCATTCTCATTTGTTCACCTTGTGTTAAAAGTGAAAATGTGTATGAAAATGTTTTCTCTGTAATGTCATCGGAATACTCACATAAAGGTCATGTTCAGCATAATCAAATGCTAGATAGAGCGACATATCCACATGATTGATGTGTACATTCACTAGTTTGACAACATTTTCGTGACAAGTTTCTCGCAATAGCTGCAATGACAAGAAAATAATATGAGAAGATATGCAGAGTATAACATGGTATGCATTTGTTTCTCTTTCTGTGACAAAGAAAATTTGTTATGTATTTTCAGACAGAATCATAAGCAATTGACAGTTTGTGAGCTCATTCATGAGAGAGAGAGAGAGTCACCCCAGTTCTAGCATTCTTGAAATGATAGTGCTTGATCTCAATACAAAAAATGGAGTGACATGGGAGAGAATAATACCTCTATTCTAAAAAAAGCAGGCCAGTAAGTAGCCACACAAGATATAATGAAGGACAATATTGCTTCAACTTATGTCTGCATAAAGATAACATGGGCTAATCCAATATAGGACAATACCCCTATATTGCTTCTACTTCTTAATATCCTTGTTATGGCAAATCATTACATTTGATTAGACTTATTTTAATGAAAATAAATAACTAAACAAACATATTCCATGGATTGCTTTGGAAAACATACAAAATTTTCATTTACATCCATTGTTTAGGATTAACATGCATTGTATGTGTTATATACATTATGTTAATATATATATTACGGTTATAAAATATTTTATATGAAATTACATCATTTAGCATTTTAAATTTAATTTGTTAAGTGATAGATGCTTTTTTTATTGCTTAGGTTGATTAACTTAATATTTGATGCAGTATATATAAACTTAATACATTTTATTGCTCAGGCACAATCTTAAGAATTCTTGTCAATGTGTTTTGAAACATATGGACCCCATATGCATTATGTGGTGCGACCCATACACTTTTGAAAATCCTTAAATAACATTTTCTGCAACTAGTTGGGCTAACTCATTCTTTACATATTTATTTAAGAACCTTAAATTTTTTTTCTTTAAAGATACTATATCAATTAGATTTCTTAATTAAAATTAATTTTTATCATTTTCAATAAATGTGTGTCCAAATGAATTATAAATTTTACTTTTAATCTACTTCCACTTATTTTTAAATGTGTCAAAGTGGACCAAGTGTCAACATGATAAGATGCTCATTGGCACAACCAATATTTCCTCATGTCAATCAATATTAAATTTCAATAATTTGACAAAACAAGTACATTTCAACCATACCACTCAGAGTGTTAGGCAATTTATGACAAACTTATAATTGACAAGGTCCATGAATCTAAAGTCCACAAAACAAAAGACAAAAGTTGTTGGAGAAGAGATAACATTTGGAAGAATAACAATGGGATGTCTTGGAGAAGAGATTGAAGTTTCACTAAGAGCCAACCAAGAGAATAATCATAAATTGAGTCTTGTTTGTAGTAGTAAGTTGTTGCTATCGAAGAAAGGTTCAATAAGAAAACCAAGGTGGATAGAGGTGGAGTAATCAATGAGGATCTCAAGGAAGAGATGGAGGTGCAAGTGATGGCAAAGTTCCAAGCACTCATTGCAGTTGCAACAATGAGAATTAATGAAATTTCAAGCATGGAGCTACCTCTATTCCAACAAAGAGAAAACATATGCATAGCAGGGGCTAGGTGAGAGTGATAAAATGTTGGGTAGTAAATGAAATACTCACTGATGTTGTTCGCAATGACTAAGGGTTGCTTTGGATCATGAACATGAAAATAAAATCCAATTCCACAATGTGTCACTCACCAGCTGGTCATAATTGGATATGGTATGCAATTAGTTTCTTAGCCAACATATCCAACCTGTTCAAAAAAATGGAATAATCTTCTACATACTCTAGTAGAAATATTGTAAATGTTGTTGGAAACAGGTTCCCATAATCGGCTTTGCAACCAACTATTATGCACATAAGATTGGACCATTGGAGATTGATAATATATGGGTTTGCTGATGAGAAAAGAGAAACCATGCATCTCCTAGCATTTAATGGGGCAAGAGGTTGGTGGACCACAATTTAGAGAGGAGAGAAGGGGAGGAAGATAACTTTCTTCTCTTGATGCACCCCTTTTCCCATTAAATGCATTAAATATGCATAAAACATATTACAATTAAGTGTTCTCTACGCCTCAACTTAGAATATGACAACTAAGAATTCCTCCATTACACATACAAGTCATATTCTCACTATAAAGTATCGCATCAATGATCATAACTCACAACACAATGTGTTCCTAGTGAAACATTTTGTAATTTAGTTATACCATTTTTTCCTTTTTTCTACTTTCTTTCATTTGAATTATTTATATTCATCGTACTTTATACATATTCTGTGTGAATTATTACTAGTTATCATGAAGGCCATAAACAAATGCCAAATAAGTAAGAATGTTAAGGGGTAAGCAAGTATAATATTATTGAGCTGCAAATTACCAAACATAATGGCAATTAAGTGGCAAAGATTATTAGGCAACATATTTTGTTGTCATCTTTACATCTGTGCTCTAGCAATCTATTGTTTTTCAGGCCATATAATCCATACCCATATGAGGGGCTGATTTAGGACAATATGATCAAATTCATTCAACAGATCTAACCCGCTAAATTGCTCCTTTCCATTTTACTTACGAGTGAGTATGTATTAGTAGAGCCCCAACAGACCAACAAAATCCAATATTATAGGGAGAAGTTATAATTAATAAAACTTGATGATCCCACACTATGGTCGGAAAAAAAAATAGATGGCACCTTTGCTTATTTCCATTCCTTCCAAGATTCTTGGTTGGACATTAGTTAATTCCAAATGTCTCGGCTATACAAAAGTAAATACTTCACTGTAAATAATTCCATCTGCTACAATGTTCAATTTACCCTTCAAAAGAGTGTGATATCTCATAACCACCTCCCCTATTTTATATTGGGCACACCTTTGTGATCCGTGGAAACAAAATAAACACATTATCAACTCAAATTAGATTTAGTTAATAGAAAAGAAGATTATTTAAGATGAAAATGCAGTTCTACAGCCTGACAACCTAGATTACAGGCAGTTGTCCCTAGCCGAAAATCCAGGAGAAGATATAATATCACTTTATACAATAGGAAAACGAGACCAATCAAGTAAAATGTTGATTTTAGATTCGATGTGGGAAAATAGCTGCCCCACCCCTTTCGCCTCGGAGGACAAATAAAATGGAATCATGGAGAAGAGAGGCGCACCATGATCTCGCGGATGGCGGTGGGGGATACTCCATCGCCCTCCTTCGATTGCTTAAACTTTTTGATGGCGATGCAGCCCTTGCGGTGGCTGGTCCGGGCCAGGAACACCAGACCGTAGGTTCCCTCTCCGATCTTACCGACCAGATCGTATTGTTGCAGCCACGCTGGGCGATTCCCACCGCCACCGCCGCCGCCGCCGCGAACGTCACCCATCCCTCAAGAGCCAGCAGTAGAGAGTGCTGCACCTGTCGTCGTCCACGGAGCGTCTCTCGCACTTTTTGCGCCTCGTTTTGCCTTAATGCTAATTTCACTTTTTTTTTTCTTTTTTTCTGTTAATAATGTCGTGGAAACAATACTCAATTTATTAAAATTGAAATTCCTTTTTGCGTCTTTTTTTTTTTCTTTTTGCGCCTTCCATTAAAATTATTAAAATTTCTCTCCCTCAAGCTCAATTTATCCATTTTATTATTATCAAATTAGTAACTAATTAAATATTTAAAATACTTTTTTATCCCAAGTGATTAACTATCAAATCAAAATCAAAAAATATAATTCCTTTCAGTCCTGATTTATTAGGATAAGTACATGCATTCCTCCGAACCATCAAACAATCTTTTTTTTTCCTCCAATATTCATTAAGTTTAGGTTATTGTGTAAATTACTATCCGGCTAATTTCAAATATTTTTGTCCCAAATTTCTTAATAGAGAATAGACATTCGTTTCTTCCCTATTCATGAGATTTTACATTACTAGCATCTTCTCCTAATTCTTCATCAGTTGTAGGAAAATAACCTGTAAATCTTATATTAAGTTTTTCAATTCTATTTTTTATAAAAGAGATTCTGTAGGTTGAAGTAGTGGTTATGGCTCTCAAGGTTTATAGTTCAATACTTACTAAATTTTTTGAGTTATTAGGTGCTATTAGAAGATCACTTCTAGACATAGAAGTCTTGTTTTCATAGTAAACAAAAAGTGAACAAAAAAATGAATAGTCTAGGATGATTTTTAATTATAAAAGATTAAATAACAACTATCATGAAGATGATTATAAATTTTTTTGATAAAGATCAACTCATAAATAAAATATAAGACTCTCAATGATACTCTAATTTGACTTAAAATTTGGATTTTTACAAGTTAGAATGCATTC
Organism: Alpinia galanga; assembly: GCA_037177395.1. Taxonomy (NCBI): domain Eukaryota; kingdom Viridiplantae; phylum Streptophyta; class Magnoliopsida; order Zingiberales; family Zingiberaceae; genus Alpinia; species Alpinia galanga. The sequence goes on along the minus strand of JBAMHZ010000103.1, from coordinate 4,273,550 downwards.
ATATTTTATAGAATGGATAACCTTTTCTATCCCCAAGGACATTTGAATGGTTAATCATGTCATTTAATTTAAAAACATCCTCCAAGTCTTTCAAAGAAAGATGGACAATATATTTAAAAATGTGTCAAAATACACTTGTGTATATATCTATAATGTACTTGTGTTCTCCAAAACTAAGGCAGAATATCATGCTCATCTCTACACAATCTTTACTTTATTTGAAAAACACACACTTATAATTTCTAGAAAAAAGATAAAAATAACAACTAAACATATTAAATTTCTAGCAACCATATATTACTATGAAAATACTTAGTTTTCAAACAAAATGAAAGAAACAAAAACAATTAGATCCTTTTTAGGATTACTTAATTATACAAGACGATATTTAAAAGATATTAGAAAAATTAGTAGCTTACTCTACAATAAAACCTCTACTAATAGACAAAAAGTTATTTAATATGCAATTTACATTCTTTGATTCCCAATTTATATATTTAAAATTTTGTACTTTTATTGTCATATCAGGATTTATTATGTCTAATTTATAGTAAACCTTATCTTTTTCCCAATACTTAGTAGGATTTTATTCAAGAATTTCCATCTTTTCTAGTCTAGAAATTAGAGAATCTAAGTCTGATTAAGTTTTGATCTAACTTAATAAGTAAGAAAGGCTAAGTAAATTTATTAGGATTTCTAATTTTAATTCTTCTAAGTAATCTTCAATGTCTAAATAGTCAAAGTACTTGTTTGTTTCTTTCTGGCATTCTTAACTACAACATTTTTGGTTTTGGTTTGTTTTACTACTATACATATATTTTTATTTGTGTCCGTGTTTGTGTTGGAAGTTTTTGAATTTTTTTCCATTCAAATTTACTACTAAACACAATGCTTATGTCATCACTACAAACATAAG
>JBAMHZ010000103.1:4254010-4272534 GCA_037177395.1 Alpinia galanga | reverse complement strand
ATGCAGTGAAGTTTGTGTCAATACGCATCATTTTAGCTATAGTAGCATATTATGACTTAAAATTACATCAAATAAATGTAAAAAACACTTTCCTTAATGGTGAGATTGACGAAGAAATCTAAGGAATAGCTAGAAGATTTCATTGTTGAAGGCTAACAGGATAAAATATGTAAACTTAAAAAGTATATATATGGGTTAAAGTAAACGTTAAGACAGTGGAACATAAAATTTGGGCTAAAGCAAGCACTAAGAGGATCATTGTGTTTTTTGTTAAAAAAGAAAAAGGAAAGTATGTTATTTTATCATTATATATTGATGATATGCTAGTAGTAGGAAATGACATAAAATTTATGATTAAAGTCAAAGAGTGGTTGTCATCGCAATTTGACACAACATATATGAAAGAAGCTGAGTACATCTTAGGAGTAAAGATCATGAGAGATCGATTTAAAAGAATTTTAGATTTGTCTCAAGAGACTTATATAAATAAGATATTACAACATTTCAACATATCTGATTGTAACATTGAACATACACCTGTAGCAAAAGTTATTGTTCTGAGCAATATTATGTGTCTCATAACTCCTAAGAAAATAGCTGAGATGAAAAAAAAGACTATATGCCAGTGTTATTGATAGTTTAATGTATATTATGTTGTATACACATCCCGATATAAGCTATGCAGTTAGCTTAGTCAGTCGATTTCATTCAAACTCAGGATCGAGATATTAAAAAGTGGTGAAAAGGATATTCAAATATCTAAAAGCGACAATAAATTAGTATTTCTACTTTTAAGGATTAAATATGAGCCTAGTGGGTTATTCAGATGCAAATTGGGCAGAGGACCTGGATAATAAAAAAATCCACATCAAGCTTTGCCTTCTTGCTGAATGATGACATCATCTCCTGTAATAGTAAGAAACAGATTGGTATAGCCTTGGCGATAATGGAAGCTGAATATATGACATGTTCAACAACTGTGTAAGAAGTTGTTTAGTTAAGAAGGTTCCTGAAACATTTGAAGATTGCTATGGACAGTGGGAGTCCTGTATTGTCTATTGTATTAGTTAAACTACAATAGCTTTTTTGAAGGATTTCAAATATCACAGCAAGGGTAAACACATAGCTATAAAGTATAATTTTGTAAGAGATATTATTATTAAGAAAAAGATAGTTCTTGAGTATATCCCTACACGTACTATGCTTGCAAATCGTTTTACTATGCCAATGACTAAAGAGTCATTTCAAGGACATGTGAGGTCATTGAGACTTTGGAGAATGTAACATATAATCAGATATTGTAATGACAATCTTGATTATAAAATGTCATAATCTATTCAATCTATATGTTTTTGTTACATTCATATAAAGTCTCGGTGAGCATGTTGGCGGGTTAAGATTGATCCTCTCACATGTACAATCATCTCTATTTGTTAAGTATGAATAGAGGTAAGACTGTTGCTTATGGGATAGCTTATGTAGCTATATATAAAGAAAAACATACCTGTAAGATGGGGTCACATTGATAGTTGTATCAAGATGAGATCATTTGTAGAATAATGATCGAAGTAAATGAACCCACCATTTACTAAACCTGTTTGAAGTCAGATTAGAATTTATTAGTTGAATTCAGGATTAGACATTAGAAATGTCTAGATTAAAATCTGTACGATGTTAATTTAAGAAAAAATGCGCTATTTATGATAAAGAGAATAATATCGTAGCATGAAATTCATACCACATGTGCTAATGTGACAATAAGAATAGTAGGAGAAGAGATCTATGCTTCTTTACTATATGAGCCCTTGAGATTATATGTTAATTTTAGTATTTGCCTTTAGTGACTACTTAGCTGTTTACTTGAAGTTTTAATCGGGGTCTACTGCTTTAACATGTAAACCTATTGATTATGTATGATTCGATATATGGAACGTATATAAGAAAGTGACTGATTAAAATGAATGTATTCTAGCTAAAAAGAAAGATTAAATATATTTACATCTGTTGAGAGTTATTCACATGTCGATCCATTTGTGTTATATACAGAAATAAAATTGTGAATATTGAAAATATGGTACATGCTCTTGACATAATAGTCAATGTAAGAGATTAGAGATGTTCATATAGATGTAAATGATTTAATCTGGATAAATAGCAAAGAATGAATGTCTCCTGGAGAATGACTGTGCCACCTGGAGAATAATTGTGTGTCATCTGGATTGTGGTTAAATGTCATTTAATGAATAACTAAGTAAGGTATAATAACTTTTTTAGTGTTGATCGCTCTATGAGCAGCTATGTAAGGTGTAATAACTTTCTTAGCGTTAATTGCTCAGTTTGCTTGCTGTCACATGAATTATTTTTTCTAAGTATGAATTGGATGTTATTCTGTTAGTCTTTATGATTATTACTCTTAGTTCTCCTAGTCATTGTGACTAATAACCTCTATTCTTATTGATCTTTATGACTATTTGTCTTTGTGGAGTAATTTGGATGAGTGAGAGACGTAGGCAGTTGAGATATTGCACACGCGTGCAGCGCGTGCCCACTATCTTTAGGCGTGGGCATGTTGGACGTGCATGCCGAAGAAGAACTGCCTCTCGCATTATAGTGTCCAAAAGAAAAAAAAAGAGAGGAGGAAGGATGTGTCGTCAAGTTGTTGGATTTTTCAAGTAATCATTTCGATTGTGTGTTGAATTAGAGAAGAATATCCCAGGCACAAGTGGGATTTGGTTTGTGAACCAAGAAAAACTTTTTTATTTTTGTATTGTGATTGTTTTTCAGGAACAAAATCGCTGTAAGTATCTATTTTTTATTTTTCCATATGAAGAATTTGATATGTTAGAATTCGATATGTTCGAATTCCAACACTTATACCCTCTTTATATTAGAGCTCCTCTTAGGATGTTCTTTTAAATTTAGGATTCCTTTCGACCATTTTATTTTAGGATGTCTCTTTCACTTCTGAGTTCTATGCCCTTTTCAATTCAAGATGCCTCTTATGATCATTGACAAAGGTCTTATTCTATTTTATTTTAGGAAGCTTGTTGGTTTTAAAATGGCTATAGCTTTAAGTTGTTGTACCTTTACTTCAATTTCCTCAAATTTGACAACTATTACTGTCATGATTTAAAATTTCATACTGTTATAGATGACACAATCGAAACATATCACTTCACAAATTACAAAAGCTCATACTACTAAGCACAGGTAATTTATCTTGTGTCGTGTAACAAGGAGTATTGTGTTATGTTGATATTTGATATCCCTTGGTATGCTACAATAGCATTAAGATGGATTGAAATAATGTTTGTTAATTTTTTTGCTTATCTTCATTCAACTCAATGCCAAAACTATATAATTCTAGATGGAACAGAAAGTTTGAATTTAGGTATATAGTTATGTTCTATTCTTTATCTTGTTTATCTTCTTCCTCCTTCCCTCTCCTCACCACCAACAATACATGTTGTAATACTGGTATGGTACCAAAAATAGTAATAATTTAGTCAAATATTGAAACTCTGTCATAGTTTGAGATCCTAAACCCTGATTCCTATTGAAAATTGGATCTTTTATTATAGTCATGTTTGATCATGGAGTTTTGATGTTTGATAACATATATAAGTTAGTAGATTTTTTAGTTCCATGTTCGTAGATAATATATTTATCAAGTATGAATAGCTCTTTTTAAAGAGAATCTTGATGTGCAAACATGATGAAGCGAGCATAATTTTGAATTTGATGAATCAAGCATGGAGCCATGTGGAGCATATACATCGACAATAGATTAAGCTTAAGGAGCCAGATAGATTTGAAGATATCTTGTTTTGGATTTATTTCAGGTAAAGCTTATACTAATAGAATTTAGCTTCTATGGATTTATTTCAGGTAAAGCTTATACTAATAGAATTTAGCTTCTAGGTACGAAGTGTTACCTAAAGAGCTTATTCTTATAACCTATTTAGTACCATGATACGATCTCCATGCCACATCATCAATATTTTAAATGTTGTTTTATTTCAATATTATGTTTAGGTGGCACCAGTTCTAGTTCAACTTCCAGTGGTGAATCGAAACACACTGATGGATATGTAGAGAAATCAATATCAATATTGTATATCATGGGATAATTATTTGATTTGAGCATTAGAGAATTATAGAGTTGATCTAAGTAGAATGTTACAGAGCCAATGTTTTCATCTGATTCATAATATTCTTTTTGGTATTAGTAAGATAACATGTTATGATGTATCAATTTTAATTTAAGTTAATGATATATCAATTTTCTTTAAAGAAAGGTATATTTATTTACTTTTATCCTTTGGATATCAATCATTTCAAGAGAAGAATCAAAATATACTTAATAATAAACACTTGAAATCAAATGAACAATAAGTATTTTAAATAATTAAATATTGATATTTAAAAAATAGAAAAAAATATCGAAACAGTATTGGCACGCATGATATGATATCGAAACCGTATCGTTTTGGTTGCAGATCGAATTCTCAGTACGGGTCAAAATTTTAAACCTTGGTATAAGTGATGGGAAAACTAGGTTTTAGCTATATCGTGTTGAACTTTTTCTCTTCCTATGTGTCTTTTCTCATATTTGGTTTGGCATTAAAGAACAACTAGGATTCTACATGTCTACAATAATTCAGGTCTCCTAAATTTCACTGCTATTATCCACATAAATGTCAGTTATGCGTACAAAGAATCCACTAGAAAGGATAATCCTTGTGAAATAAGTAAAGAGTCAATGACGTTTCCCTATAAGATTCAACTCATTGAATTCACCTTAACTTCATTTAAGCTAATCACCAACTTGATAACTTAGCATCCAAGCTACCTCTTCTTACAATTCCATCCGATACAAAGAACAAGGAAGAATAATGTATCTTGAGTTTTGTTGACCAAACAACAAATGCATTGCTTTGGATGGAAGAGGAGCTCCTTCTTGCTACTGCAGACAGTCCACCCCCATTCAAACTCACTGGAGTTGAAGAACAACAATGCATTGACTTCACTAGTACAGTACACTCAAATTCCAGCAATCTACAAAATTACACCCATGCCAAAGCTGCTAATGGAGAAACTGCTATGCTGAAGCTGCTTGCTATTTTTGGAAAGCCTATGGTTGGAAAAAAGGGTGGTTTTTGCTGCTGCTACTAAGAAGAGGCTGGAAGAGAAGGTTCAGATGTTGCTATGGCCAGCGACGGACTGTGAGCCATGCAGTGATTTTGTCATCAAACAATGGAGGAATGAGTGTCTGCTGCTTCAGGTGTCATTTGCATGTGATGGGGAAATGGCTGGAGGGCAATCAGTGGTGCTTAGATGTTTGGCTGTGTGTGGCCAACGAATGACTGTGGTGGTGCTGGTTGAGGTGCGGATTCGGTAGGGTTGTGGCATATGAATGGGAGGAAAGGAAAAAGATTAGGGTTATCCACTTTAGCCAAATCAAAACCAAGTCCACTTTGATCTCAAAGAACACCAAAATAACATCCACTTAGTAAAACCCTTAAATGGCTAATCTTAACACTAAGTTTATCCTAAATTGGACCTAAATACCACTAAATCAGCATTAATACTCATCGTTCAGCCCTAGATTCATCTTATTATCCCAACTTTAATCCACTAAGTAGGTTTTATAAAAAATGGTGCATAACACAACATGGCGAGGTACTGAGACCAGAGATTGAAACTTCAATACAGAATAAATACTTTGAACTTTGTGCCTGTGTGAACAATAGCTCACCTTCTAAGTATATGAACTTCTTTCAAAACTATGACTCACTGTGCCAGACTAAAATAGGGTCTCACAATCTATCATGTTTATGGTTTAAATTCCAGTCAAGATTCTAAATTTTATTCATATTCTAGTATCATTCCTAAGCAGAAAAATGGGAGGCTCAATGGTGACTTCATCCGCACATTGCTTGCCCTTCCCAAAGTTATTACCATGCTTAGGTGAAGTCACTTAGATGAGAGAATTGAACCATTAATTTTGTTGGGCCCAATTATTTGCCAGAAAAATGTTGAAGCCCATGTTTACTGTAGTTCATCCATCTTAGCACCATCCTAATCAAATTAGACAGTCATAGTCAGAGTATTATTCAATGTGACTGGGTGCTTTAACATTCTTTGGCATATAAACTAAAAAGGCTGTTTAATAGCAGCGATAAAGTAATTAAGGGGAGAAAACTACATATATTAGGAGCTCTCTTTCTTTCTTTCTTCTTCTTCTTCTTTTTTTTTAACAATGTTATAAATATATATGCAAGCTGCCTTTCTTATTTTAAATGATGAACTGTATTATTCTGCTCCCATATATAAAATAAAAAGAAGAGTGTATAATAGTTGCGTCAACTTATCAAGGGTTAGAATTATATATATTTGAAGAGCTTTATTTCTTGTTTTTTACAATTCTTTGAATATAATATGCAGACAATGCACCTAAAATATTTTGAACAATCAATTGCACTATTAGGCTTGGTGTCTATTATCCGTTGAAACAAAATCTAAGGATCATGATGTTCTTGCTCCATGCATTAATGTTTTATCACAATGGCTATAGATTTACAAGCATTGAATTAGGCATATTAGTTGAAATTTTTAATTAAATTGTGCAACTTTTTCTTTGTGTAGACTTAAAATGTCTACAATGCTTTTTTTTTAAGATTCTATATTTTACTCTAGTAACTAAATGCAGTTAGATTGTTGGATATCTCATAGTTGTCTGTCAGGATTTTTAGATAACTATTGTGGTAGGTCTAGCGGGAAGTAGCTCTCTATCAATTACTCAAAGCATTGGTCTTTCTTTTGGTTAGTTCTGCAAGAACATTGTTCTGGCTGGAGTAGGAAATTTGTCAGTGATGGATGATCGCTTAGTGACAGAAGATAGACTTCAAGCAAATTTTCTGATTCCTCGGGATAGTGATGTATATGGTGGTAGATCCCTTTCTGAAGTGTGCTGTGAGTCTTTAAGAGATTTCAATCCTATGGTTCGTGTTTCAGCTGAAAAAGGTCAGTCTTATTTTTTAAAAAAATTCTATTTTCTTTTCCACTTCTATTTTATTAATATTTTCTATGATAATCTCTAACTTTGGCCAAATAGATCATACTGGTGCATGATTTGACCATTGGGCTACTAACTTGACAAAATCAATATACCTTACGGAGAGGTGTAACTATTGTGTACTTTGTTTTGAAAATAAAAGAAAACTCTTATATGTTCTCGTTATTAAAGATTTTAGTAGCAAGTGTACAATACTATCAATTATACTTTATGATACTGGAACATGTTTTCCTGGATGTAAAAAATACCTCATCTAAGATAATCTTTGGATTTGTAAATTTTAATAAATTAGTTTCTGTGGAGAGTATGAGAGGGAGAAAGAGAGGGAGGATTATAACAACAGTTAATAATAAGCCAATAATTAGCACTGAAAAGCACATTTATTGACAGCTTATACGCTAAGAAGACTAGCATCCTAACTACTTACTAATTATAAACTTATACTTGGAATTTTTAGCATTTTCTTTAATAGGTTGTATATTGAGAACTCTGGTTCTTTTCTTTAATCATTATTTCCCTTGAGCAACCTTGGTTTACATTTGGCTTATCTCCTCTCCTTATTGATGTCATCAATTTTTATTTTTGAAACATGATTCAATGTATTGTATCTCATGTTCAAAATTTGTAAACATGTGTTATTTATATCATGCAAGAATTAAAATGTTTAGTAATGATAGTTTACATGGGTAGAATTTACCATTGTATCTATTGATCGACACGTGAGACGCTTTGATACTGACACTAGAGAAGTGGTGCGTAGCGAAAATAAAGAGGGAGAGAGAAAGAGAGAAGAGAGATCAAGGGAGAGGAGTTGAGAGAAGGTACTAAAATGAGGAGTATTTGGAAGAGGACCAGTGACAGGCGTAGTAGGCTGTTTGGGCTCTAGGAAGTAAGCATTGCGGGCAACGAGTGAGAAGGACTGGAAGAGGAGTGCTTGGAGAGAGAAGAGGGGAGAATTAAACAATTTCTATCCTTTTAGAAATACAAGTATCTAAGTTGGGCTATTCTGTATATGTAAATTTGGTTTAATTTTAAACGAACCTAATTAAATCTAAATGAAGTTTGCTTTGAACTAACTTTATTTTTATCACCATGTTTACTTGATGCGCTCCACTTAAATTTAAGTTGATTTTTACTTGACTCCAAAACTTAAAATATTAGTTTGATTTAGCTTAATTAGTTATTTAATTTTTTTTAAAGAAATTAAAATGTAAAAATTTAAAGAGGATAAAATTTTGAGAGACTGAGAGGTCGTAGGAGTAAGCTATAAGAAAATGAGGTTATAGTGAGATTGTGTGAAGCTTTTTTCCTTGTATCTCTTCTCATTTTGGTTTGAGCATTAAGGAACAACTAGTGTTTGACATCGTTCTTTAATTATATGAAAATTATTTGAAGTTAAAAAAACATGCATTTATTTCTCTTTCACTATCTTTAACTCATTTCATTGAAACCAAGGTTCAAAATCTACAGCCATACTGAAGTTTCGATCTTTAATTTGAATGATATTGTTTCGGTATTGAGTTGATGTTTTGATACATGGTGTTGGTAATGGATTGGAATTAAAAAAGGAAGAAGATGAAGCATATGAAAGAGATATTGTTTATGGCGAGCATGACTTTAAATCTTGTACTATGCCGCGCGAAATGATCGAAACATATTATTTTGGTAAATTACTAAAATTTGATACCACTTAGCATCGATAATGTTCCTTTTTTTGCTTCTTCTTTCTTCAACCTCCAATTTGTCACTGACATCGTGCATCAGAGTGTTGGCATGGTATTTTAACAATATCTTTCCAATCAAAATCGAAACTACGACATGACTTGAGATTTTGAAATTGCCGAGTGGTATTGAGTTTTAGTGATTTACCAGAATTATCTATTTTTCCTAGTAGGATACGAGATTTCAAACCATGATTGAAATACTACTAGATACATTATGATTGCAATAGATGTGCATTGATCATCATTTTTTTTATATGTACAAGGGGTTTTAGATAAGAAAGATGTTTATATTGGAAAAATAAGAATAGAAATGTAGTCATAATCATCACTTATTCTCATCCTTACACTTATTATGTAATTTATTTAATGGTTTTTTATTTTGTTAACTTTTACGCTAAAATTCCAAGGTAGGTTCACGAGGTGATCAAACAACTTAATTAGGGCCTGACAAAGTTCTTTGCTTTATTGAATCACTAAATTGTTATGCTAAGTCTTTATAATCACATTGTTTCTATACAAAGAATTTAGGTGCAGAGCATGCCAATTTTTAAAAATCTAATACATACTGAAAGATGTTAAAAGAAAGAACCAATCTTTTAACTTCTTCAAAATGATGTCAGGTCATCAAACTTTGTTACTAGCAAGCAAGTAGTTACATGTATCACTTGTAATATTTGTCACTAGCAAGCAAGTTGTTACATATGTCACTTGTTCTTATAGTAAATGCATTGAGAATTTCTCTAGTGTTGTCCCATTTGTTTTATGCATTTACTAAACACCATACTCATGTTGCACCACAGAAGGATAGAGATACGATCCTCATCCAAAGGAAAACTTTAGTACCAATTGATGCAACACAACGAAGTGAACAAGGATACAATCCCTAATATTGATGCAGCATGTCAGAATGAATAAAAATACAATCCTCACCTAAGGAAAGTTGTCAAGTCTCACCCATAAAAAATAAAATTATAAATGATATTAATTCAAAACTTGTCCATTACATGAGTTTTAATCCCTTTTTATACTTTGATGGCATGACCTATTCTTTATAAAATAATAGATTTTTTTTAAAAAACTAATACATTTTTTCTGATAAAACCTAATAGATTTTTTTGGACAAACTAAACAACGAGTTTTAAAAGTTTCAACTAATTATAAAGATTAACAACTTAGACAACTTTTAATAACATTAAATTTTTGATTGCGTTATTCTCCTCAATCAAAGAGAACTTAGTTCCATTAAATGGGAAGGTGGAGCAGTCACGATGTGGAAGTGCCTTTTTGGTTGAATTAGATGATTGCTATTTTATTTCTTTAAATATTGCCTTTTTTGATGTCAATGTGTTTGCTTATTTTGTCGAGTGCAAAGGTATAATAATTGTAAAGTGGAGGTGTTTTTTTAGCCGAAGCTGCCAGTTAGTTTATTTTTTCAATTATTACTTTTTAATGCCAATATGATTCCTTATTTACATTATTTTCCTCCACTGAGAAGAACTCGACTCCTACTGAGTTGTTGACTTATTTTCTTAAATCATCTTTTCGAGTGTATGGAATAATTTCTTGGATACTTTAGGTTTGTAGGGTGAGAATAATGTGTCATTGATGGGAGTGTAGGAGTCAACTCTAACGGTATGTGATATGTAGTTAATTCAATAGAAAAAGACTTGAATATCCCCGATTTGATAGTAGGTTTTAAACATAAAAAATTAAATTAATGTTTAAATAAGTAAGCCATTAATAACATATGCATTGACACTAATTTTTCTTATAATTTGAAACTGACCAAAAGAGAGATTATGAAACTTTTTAAAGTATATTTTAGGGAAGTGTTTGGGGTGAATGCAAACAAGCACATAGTCCCCTATATTATATTCCTTAAATTTATGATGCGTATTGTCTTGAAATTTATAATTCTCATTACTCGATGCTACTTTTCTCCTGATATTAACATGGATCTTTCTATTGCACTTAATAAAACTCTCTACTGATCTAGATAAATAAAAAGTTAACACGATTTTGAATATACTATGACTCATAAATTAGTTTATTGAGTTGTTGTAAGAGAATTCGATAACTGCTAGGTTAGACAACTTAGATCTTGGAATTAGATCCTTGGTTTGGTTAGCCATACTCATATATGGGGGCTTGTAAGTTAACTTTATCCAAGTTATGTTCTCAAATTTTATAAGACCCGATTTAATGTTATGCGTCACTAATGGTAGATCTCCCTTTTTTTTAAATGTGAGATGATGGTGGGATTGTCTCAAGGGTTGAATTGCTATAGTGAGTAGGTTAGGTTTGGGCTTTGGTTTGTTGGGTTTGGCTGGATAAATCTTGATTTTCTTGCAATTGTGTTTGAAAGAGTAAGTATTTTCTTGTCTATCAAGAGTAACAGAGAGATCATAAAGCCCAACCAAGTATGACATGGGACATATTCATAGGAAGAATATCACATGATAATTATCTTATATGGACCTATCTCTATTGTAATCAAATACTGTTGTATAACTGAAAGGTTGATTTACTCATCTCACTTTATAGGGGCTTAGGTGTGTTTTCGGGGTGGCCTGAATCCTAAAAAGGGCCTGCATGGAAAGTATGTTCACGCAATTCCTATTGTCAATTACGACTTTACAAGACTTCAATATTTTGTATATGTGTGGAAGATATTAGTGTGTTTCCATGTGTCATCTAACATAAGCGATGAAAGAATACAACGGATTACATTAGTTTCTTTGATCTGATCTTTAATTTTCTGATTTTATGGTGCTTGTTAAGATGGGCAACTTCTTTGTTGTTTTCCTGATTAAAGGTTAAGACTATGGACATTTGGATATTATATGACCTTTGTCATCACAATTAAAACATTGGATATTAGGGTTTTCTATTTTCCTAATGGCCTGTGTATTTGTTTCTATTCGCTTGATGATAGATTCAAGATGAGTTAAACTAAAGGGCTTGCTAGATTGTGGTGACGCTCTATAAGTAAGATTACTATTTGTTGAGGGGCCTAATGGATGCATGTAAAGGGCGAGGTTAGGAAAAATAATTTGTTGTCTTTGAATTTCAGATCTCAATCCATCAATGAAGTAGATTAAAATTTGGCTAGGATTTAATTTGGGTTACAATGCATTCGTAAGTTTTCAAATTTGTTTGGATATTCGTTTACATTCATATTTGATTGCCTTAGATTAATCCGCAAAATCTATTGTTATTTTCTAAAGTATGGTGGAATATATTTTCTATTAGAATCCTTTTTATCTATATCTAATATATGATTGGTTCTTTCCCATTTGCGATGTATTAATTTACTCGATGAATAGTATCTTTTTTCGGTTTAATTTCAAATTTAGATTTAAGACTAAACCTAGGTCATGTTTGGGTATCTTGAAAGTGGTCTACTATGTCGATGATTGATTTATAGTTCCAACGTGGATGGTGAGTAGGTCATTATTGGGCTATTTGTAATATATAATTTGTGGGCTCGGGACTCATGTTTGTTACAAGTTTGTCAATAATATAGGCTTTAAACAGTTCTAGGTCTTCCACTCTAAATTGGTTGGTTTTAAGTTTGTCTTTCAAAATTTCAAATTTAGTATTTACCTTTCTAATAATACTCTCTAAGAGTAGGATTTTTCATTGTGATGATGTGGAGGTTCGATAACTAATGAGCATTATAAATTTAAGATGCACAGTAATTTAAAATAAGTAGAAAATTCAATAAAGAATAATGAAACAAGTAGAAATAAAACAATCAAGAAATAATGTCAAAATAGGTAGGTAATAAGATAATGATAAAATAGATTGGAATATTGAGAAAAATAGATAATGCACAAGAAGCAATTAACTTAATTAAATAATAATAATTTTCAAAGAAGGAATAATGTTACTGGGTTGATGCAAGCCTTTTTTTTGTTTTTTTTTTTGAAGAATTTGCACTTTAAATCTCACAACAAAGTTTGATTTTCTCTACTTGTGATCTCCTATTTTATAGGTGGTCGTCGTGAGGAAATAAAGGTAATGTAAGCAGTGATTGGGAGGTGATGATGCATAACGATGATAATGTATGAAGATGATAATCTAGCACTAGTATCCAGTTAGAACCCCAAGATGGATAAGAATAAAGAATTAATGTTGGTGGTAGAATAAAATGGTGAAAGGTGGAGATAGTAGTAGATAGACAAAGGTTGTAGTAGAAGAAATGATGTGTGATGATGATAAGAAAATCTCAATAAAAGTGGCGATGGAGAAGATGAAGAAATACGGTTTGATAATAAGATTGTAGTAGGTGGATTAGTTGCGAAAAAAATGAATAAAGGATTGTTTGAAGAGGGAATAGGGCGAGGTGAATAATAATAGTAAAGCAAGTATGATAAGGATAAAATGATAGATGGGGGCGGAAAGAAAAGTAATGGTGGAGACAAACAATGATGGTGAAATGGAATGAGAAGGTATTGAACACCAAATTTGGAATTTGGCTTGGATACCATTTGATGTAGCATAAGGGAAGGATAGAGATACAATCCTCACCCAAAGGAAAGCGATTGATTCTCACCTAGAGAAGAAAATTGCAAATTGTATTAAGTAAAATTATATAAGATCTTAATCCCTTTTTATACTTTGATGACACGACCTATTCTTTATAAAATAATATACTTTTCTAACAAATATCCAAAATTTTCTAATAAAACCTAATAAACTTATCTAGAAAAACAATTTTTTAAAAAAAAGTTTTAACTAATTATAAAAATTAATGACTTAAATAACTTTTAATAAAATTAAATTTTTAGCCGTGTTATTTTCTTCAACCGAAAAGAACTTAACTCCATTAAGTGAGAAGACGGAGACTTAGCAGAGACTCCTTTTTAATTGAATCAGTTTCTTCATTGTATTTTTGATGTCGATGTGTTTGCGTATTTTATCGAATGGAAAGGCAGAATAGTTGTGAAGTGAAGGCACCTTTTTAGCCGATTATGCTAGTTATTGATTTATTTATTAAATCATTATCTTTTTGATACTAATATGATTCCTTGTTTACATTACAATAGAGAGATATCACCAAGGAAATATGCCAAGATGATTATTCAAAATCATAATGTCTTCCAGTTTAAGATTATACTTTAACAAACACAGAATTCATAGTGGAGAAAATATATTCCCTATCAATTTAAAGCGCACCACCTACATGAAAAGTTAAAGATGTGTTTAATTGAAACTCACTGAATAGGTAAAGAAGCCTTGCCGCTTGCTGGTGAGATGGCAGAGAGATGCCGGAAAGGCTAAAGAGATGTTGCCCATTGGAGAGACATTGAAGAAGCGTTTCTTGCTAGAGAGACACTGAAGAGATGTTATATAGATGTCAGGGACATGCCAGAGAAACACTGCTCGTCATAGGGTGGAGAGACATTGCTGCCCCATTCGTCTCATGAGTGTTGGGAACACAATTGAGAGAATGGACAAACCTATTTTTAGGTATTTTATAAGAAAACCCTATTAGTTTTAGAAATTATTTTAAGTCCACCTTATTTTTACACCCCTTAATATTTTATGAAATTCACAGTAGGGCTTTTGCCCCTCTATACCTCAGTGTCATTCTGCTCATGCTTGTGACCAACAACATGATTCTCGTCTTCCAGCAGTGCTACCCTGTTCAGTGTTTTGGTTAAATACCAGGACAATTTTTGTTAGCTGGTTGATGTGGCACGAAATTTGAATCCTTTTTATTAAACCAGAGTGCCTATTTACAAAATGACAGAAGTCTTAACAAAAAACATGATTACGGTTTACACTATTATAAAGAATTTAAAATTTCATATCCCATGAATATTGAAGAACATTCAAGACTCTCTTTTACTATTTAATCTCTGTTTGTAGCGATCAAAATTATTCTTCTCATAGTCGGGCAAATATGGCAGCATGAAATCTCGTAAAAGGTTTTGCAACATTGGTTCACTAGATAGTTTGCTAGCTATATGCACCACACTAACTCTTCGACCTTTATTGATGGCTTTTATTAGAAAAATGGTAGCTAAAAATCATGTGGTTTAATGTATTGTATCCTACTTCCTACCGTTCCATTTATAGTTTCTGAAATTGACTTAAATTGATATGGATCATAAGTTGGATTGGTAACGTCCATTCATTCTTTTTTTGAGAAATTCACACAGATTAACAAGAAGTTTAGAAAAATCTTAATTTTTTCTAAACATAATTCTGAAGTATTACACAAAACAAAGATTTGATTAGTCTACACGATACTTTAAAAAGGAGCATGAGACATGGAACCTTGTTGGACAACCATGATAAAGAATAATGTTCCTATAACACTGCTACTTTTGCAGTGCTCACCAATTACAAATTTTTGACTTAGCAAACAAAACATTCAGCATTCCTTTCTTTCATGACAGCAACATAGAAACATCACGATTCCTCTTTAATGGCAGAAGGGGAAGAAATATCACAGCCATTGAAATCTATAATTAGTTACAAGTTATCACTAATTCCAGAAAGATAGAAGCCCATAAGAAACCAAATATGAGGAAATAGATTTAAGCAAGTGAAACCTTGCCTTTCCTATGGAAGACAAATTACAAGTAGGAGAAAATTATTAGAAGGGAGAGAAGGTTGAAGGTTAGAAAAAGATTAGTTACTTGTTGGAGGAGACAAAGGTGAACTATGGAGGACTGAAGGTGGCTGTTGCTAGAACACAAGCATACAATGAGAGGGATGCAATTTAAAACCTGCAATTGAGAAAAGTATTAGAAGGGAGAGAAGGTTAGGAAAGATTAGTTACCTGTTGATGAAGGTGAACTTTGGAGGGCTGAAGGTAGCTTTCACTGGATGCCAAGCATATGAACAGGGTAAATTGCTTCTTGTAATCCAAAAAAGGGGAAAAAGTGCTTTCTCAATAATGTTTTTAAAAGGTAAACAAATTAGCTTTTGCACTGGCTTTTGAATTGAGATTGATGTTGTCTGGGTCTTCTTTGAGCTAACAGCCATAACTATATGTTGATTGCTAGCTTTCTTTAGTTAGGCAGTAAGCGAAAATGTGAGCTCTCCCTCTTGGTTCAAAGGTCTGACCATGGGCTGGGCTCTGTCTCTTCTGGTTCAAGCTCTTTCATCTAAAGTGGTTTTCATTGCTCTAACAAGGACAATGCCAGTTTTGGAGCTGAAATCTTTGTCTATTTATGAGATTGTAGAATGCACACAAAAGTATGTTTGTAATTGCAATAATTGGGATACCTCAGAGGTGGGCTTCTTTAGTGACGAGTGATTAGTTCATAATTAATTGTTTTCTTGAAGTTTAATATAACTATTTGAACAACCACCAGCTGCTTGAACAATTTAGTTAATGTTTTTGCAGGTGACTTGTCACAGAGTGAGATGGAGTTCTTTGACAAGTTTGATGCTATAGTGGTCACCTGCTGTTCGCTCAATGCTAAAGTACTGATATATCTTTTATGTGTAGAATTTCAATAAGACTCATGGATATTTCATTAAATTTCATTCTTTAAAAAAAAAAAAACTCCAAAATGCAATGAGGTTTGATGTATGTTTTTTTTATTCCTATCCTTCAGGTAGCAATCAATGAGAAGTGTCGAAAAAGTGCCAAGCGAATTGCATTTTATGCAATTGAATGCCGGGGTGCATGTGGTGAAATATTTGTGGATCTGCAGAAGTACACCTATGCACAGGTACACATACTGTACACTGAAACTGATGTCAATTGTATAAAATGGATTTGAAAATTTAATTATATTATACTTTCCTTTCTTTTTCCATACTAAAAAAAATATTTGTTGATTTGTTGTAACTCAGTCGACCTTAGTCCATCTTTTGTATTTTATTTATAATTATGGTGAATACCCTCTTTCTCATTTTTTTCTGATCCTTCTGCAGTATTTACACTATTGTGAACATGTAATAAGAACAGGTAGAATGTAGTATAAACTATAAACAAAAGGCAGCCAGAGGAGTTTCTTCCCGTGATGAGCATGGAAAGCCCTTTCTGGGTGCTACGGAAGGCCAATCTTTCGAAATGTAATTATATTCTACAGCCTTCAGTATAATGTGGGACTGCGTTAACAAAAGTGCTACCGATGTTTGAAGACAGAAAAACCACAAAATGGGTGTTGATCATATAATAAAAGAAGTGCTTTGGAAGTCTAATAAGTAAAGTAATGAATATTCATTTAACTATTTGAAATCTGACCAATGATGATGCAGAGTAAACCAATTTTCTATTAATAAAGACATTGACATGTGACTATTTCAGTGATTAAGCTTCTAATTTATTTATTCATTTATTGCAGAAAAGGTCTGATGGTACTGTTGAAAGGCGTCTAAGTTACCCTAGCCTTGAGGTATATCTTTTGGTTTGCAATTATATTAATCTACTTTGTAACAGCTTGCTTAATAGAATCTTGTATTAAGACTGCTTTCTAGTTCTTTTTATTTTTTAAGCTGAATTGATGTAGTCCTTTTGATTTAAAATTTTGAACCGTGTCGAGGTTTCGTTCCGCTATTCGAATGATATAGTTTCGATACTATATCGTACCGTGTCGATATGATTTCGATATTTTTTTTTAATTTTTTCTATTATAAATTTGAATTCAGAATTTTAATTAAAATATATTTTATTTTTTATATTTTTAAATAAAAATGATAAAAATATAAATTTATATATTATAAATATATTAATTAATTAATAATTTATTTAATTAAATGATTATATATATAATTTGAATTTTGTAGCGGATCGTGATTTCATCGTTGATTGGGATCGCGATTCCACAACGGATTGCGATTGCGATTTTGCCGTCTATCATGATGCTCCGCCATGTGTCGGTCCATGTCAGAATGGTAAAAACTGTTCATTTCAAGTGGCGCGGCTCGACATTTCAAACCGTAGTCCCTTTATCCTTTCTAGTGGTTGGTGTCCTAAGATTGTCCTCTATTGTTTACGAACTTAATCCATCTTGTGGCTCTTCTAGCCCATGTAATGATATATTATTTCTTAGTAATAGAAGAGAGTAGGATTTTAACTTTTAATGAAAAAAAGCCAGATGAGTGGAGGATAAGTACTCTAGTTCCCTATATAAAAATAAAGGAGACGCACACAATTGTACGGATTATATGCATATTAAACTAATCAGTTATATCATGAAATTTTAGAAAAAAGTAATAGAAAAAAAACATGAAAAAGATCACGGTGATTTAAATCAAATTGAATTCGTGCCTGAAAGGTCGATAATAAAAATTATACATTTGCTCATGCAACTAATTGAAAAATAT
Source organism: Alpinia galanga (assembly GCA_037177395.1). Taxonomy (NCBI): domain Eukaryota; kingdom Viridiplantae; phylum Streptophyta; class Magnoliopsida; order Zingiberales; family Zingiberaceae; genus Alpinia; species Alpinia galanga. The sequence continues at coordinate 4,254,435 of JBAMHZ010000103.1, read as the reverse complement.
CCAAAATAAAAGCAAAACTTATACAACGATTCGTTGACTTAGAAAAAACTTATGATAGAGTTCTAAAAAAGAAAGGTGTTTGTATAATATTTATTGAAATAATTAAGCATATGTATGAGGATGCAATGATAAGATTTAAAACTCCAGGCGAATTAACCGAAATCTTTCTTATAAAGATATGATTACATCAAGGTTTGACTCTCAGTTTCTATTTTTTTTTTTATACTAATTATGGATGAACTCATTGTTAGTATGAGCCCTTATTACCAATTATGAGATGATTGGTAAGAGAACTTTTGTATCATATTTTCTAATAAAGGCAAAGTTTATGGTTATTGTATTTACTTTATTGATGTGCCATTTGAATAAATATAATAATATCCTAGGGTAGTTGGTTCTAGTCTATGACATATCAAGTAGGTGAC